>SNVD02015631.1:0-11949 GCA_013180625.2 Boswellia sacra | reverse complement strand
ACAATGCTAACTTAATTGAAGTGAGAATTAATCACTGACGGAAATCTGGTTAAGGGATCATTCTCTGCCACAAGATATGGATTTGCAATTAATCATAGAATTGTCATCCAATTACACCATTGAAATTATCAACCGTAGATAACAACAAGCTCTGTTATCCCAATCTTTCCATACTTTGTTGTTAAACAAAACAGGCTCTTTATGTAATCTCTATCCATTAAACAACCTAGAACAAGCTCTCTAAATTTAATTCAATGGATGCATTACGATAAGAAAGATAGGTTGATCTAAGCAATAAACCCACAAGCTCGGATTATTTAACTTAGGTTGTATTCTCCAATTGCAATCTCTGATCACAATTTTGCTACTAAGGATTAGAAATTCAAGACAATTACGGATCAAGATTTCTAGTCTATCAATAGACAACAACCAGATTATATTCAGTTGGCCATTCGAAATACAATCCAGCAAGCAATCATAAGCATTGGATATAGGAAAATACAAGCAAATTCAATTAGAGGATTGGATAACAACTCCTTGCATAATCAACTTACAAAAACCATATCAGGGGCTTTGAAATCACCCTCAACCAATTCAGATTCAGTTACACATGTTTAAGAACGTGGTAAATACAATACAACATGGAGACATTCCAGAAAATGAAAGGGAAGGGAAAAACTTAGCAAATTTGATGTAATTCTCTTTGGATTGTAGTTCTTCCTCTTTCCAAGCTTCCTTTCTCCTTCAAGAACTCCAAGAGATGAAAGAATTCCAGAGCTGCAGCCTCCACCACGTTCTCCCCTCTTCAAGTTATGAAAATAAAACCCTAAAATGTGTTTAAATACTCTGCTACAGTAACCTGCTACAGTGTCCCGTATTATATATGCTACAGTGATTTGTGGATTACATTTCTATACCTCTCACACTGTTTTGATTACAACTTTTGGTACACTGAATGGATTTATAAACCGTAAATTTCTCCAGAAAATAGACTTCGAAAGCTTTCCAACGGTATATAATATGTCATCGGGTTCAATGTATATCAATACAATTAAATCCGAGAAGATGGTTGACTAGCAAAGGTGAAAATGAAGGGTTTTACTCCATTTTTGTGCAAGTTGCTCCAAAACTCCTACAAACATCAAAACCACAGAAAAACATAAAAATACCAAGGAATATAGCAAAGAAACATGGACAAATTGATATGAAAGTAATACATAAATAGACACCTATCAATGAATCTATCTGATTCAGAAGAGAAGAACTTGCATCAGTATCTCAATTTCAAATCAAACATGGGTTTGATTCACACTCCATGTTCTGAGAAATATTTACCATCCAAAAAAAGGAAAAAACGGAGTCTTTATCTAAAGAAATGCATTGAGAAAGGTCAGATGTATAGAACCTTTCAACGAGATAGTGCTTTTTCAACTCTTTCAAAATGGAATCTATTCCAAACATATATGCCATGGTTCCTTACTTCGACAGGTACAAATATCTAAATTGGATATTTTTAGATACGTTTTCAGACCTATTGCCGGTACTAAGTAGCAGTCAAAAATTTGTATCCATTTTTTTTCATGATATTATGCATAGATCATGGAGAATTCTTCAGAAAAATTAGTATCTTCCACCATGGAATCTGATAAGTGAGATTTCGAGTAAGTGTTTACATAATCTTCTTCTGTCCGAGGAAATGATTCATCGAATAATGAGTCACCATTGATATTGACACATTTGAGATCGCCAAATGTTCGGGAGTTCCTCTATTCAATCCTTTTCCTTCTTCTTGTTGCTGGATATCTCGTTCGTACACATCTTCTCTTTGTTTCTCGAGCCTATAGTGAGTTACAAACAGAGTTCGAAAAGGTCAAATCTTTGATGATTCCATCATACATGATTGAGTTGCGAAAACTTCTGGATAGGTATCCCACATTTGAACTGAATTCTTTCTGGTTAAAGAATCTCTTTCTAGTTGCTCTGGAACAATTAGGAGATTCTCTAGAACAAATACGTGGTTCCGCTTCTGGCGAAAACATGCTATGGGGTGGTGGTCCTGTTGATGGGATTAAATCAATACATTCTAAGACGAAAGATTTGAATATCAATCTCATCGATATCATCGATCTCATAAGTATCATACCAAATCCCATCAATCGAATCACTTTTTTCAGAAATACGAGACATCTAAGTCATACAAGTAAAGAGATCTATTCATTGATAAGAAAAAGAAAAAAAGGTGAACGGTGATTGAATTGATGATAAAATAGAATCCTGGGTCGCGAGCTGTGATTGGACTGATGATAAAGAAAGAGAATTCTTGGTTCAGTTCTCCACCTTAACGACAGAAAAAATGATTGACCAAATTCTATTGAGTCTGACTCATAGTGATCATTTATCAAAGAATAACTTTGGTTATCAAATGATTGAACAAGCGGGAACAATTTACTTACGATACTTAGTTGACATTTATAAAAAGCATTTAATGAATTATGAGTTCAATACATCCTGTTTAGCAGAAAGATGGATATTCCTTGATCATTATCAGACAATCACTTATTCACAAACTTCATGTGGGGCTAATCGTTTTCATTCCCCATCTCATGGAAAACCCTTTTCACTCCGCCTAGCCCTATCCCCCTCTATGGGTATTTTAGTGATAGGTTCTATAGGAACCAGACGCTCCTATTTGGTCAAATCCTAGCGACAAACTCCTAAGTTCCTTTCATTACAGTATTTCTGAACAAGTTCCTAGATAACAAGCCTAAAGGTTTTCTTATTGATGATATCGATATTGATGATAGTGACGATATTGGTGCTAGTGACGATATTGATGCTAGTGACGATATCGATCGTGACCTTGATACGGAATCCCCAAGAGCTCCGAACAATTCAATTGGCTTGGATGACAGTTTCATATTTCTAATCTGTAAAATCAAAATTTCGATCAAATCACACATCGCAATATACCAGGCCCTCTAATTCTTTAAGAGGTTTATCTAAAAGATTCGCGATATAACTAGGAAGACGTTTCAAATACCACACGTGGGTTACCGAGCATCCCAGTTTAATGTGTCCCATTTGATATCTTCGTATCCGAGAATCAACAAATTGAACTCCGCATTGTTCACAAAATTGCGGGTCTTCTTTTTCATCTTCGATTACTCAATAATTTCCACAAGCACAAATTCCGCTTTCAATGGGCCCAAAAATCCTTTCACAAAATAATCCATCTTTTTCCGGTTTATTGGTTTTGTAATGAAAAGTATAGGGTTTTTTCACTTCTCCAACCATCTCTCTATTAGGTAGGATTTTATTGGTCCAAGCGATCATTTGTTGAGGAGAAACTGATCCAATTTGCTGTTGTTGATGTTTATACTGATCAATCATAGAAGAAAAATTGTGATTCATTCCGATTAAGCTTCCTTCTTATTAATCTGGAAGTTCTTCTCAGATACAAGGAAATGATTCAGTTCCAAAGCCAAAGATCGTAGCTCTCGAACGAGCAATCAAAAAGATTCTGGAGCATCTTCGGGTTTAGGTATTGTTCCTCCAATGATCGTAGTACCAAGTACTTCTTGGCGAGCTCTAATATGATCCGATTTATAAGTAAGCATCTCTTGTAAAATATGAGCAACACTAAAGCTCTCTAGGGCCCAAACCTCCATTTCTCCTACCCGTTGTCCCCCTTGCTTGGACCTTCCTCTAAGGGGTTGCTGAGTAACAAGTGCATAATGCCCACTGGAACGCCCGTGTATTTCATCATCAACTTGATGAGTTAATTTCAAGATATAAGGCTTTCCTATTATAACAGGTTGTTCAAAAGGATCTCCCGTTCGTCCATCAAATATTCTGCTTTTTCCAGGATACTCAGGCTCAAATACCCATGGATTCGCTGTTTGCTTACTGGCTTCATATAATTCAGAAAACACGAGTTTTCTCGAAGCCTCTTGTTCATATCTCTCGTCAAAAGGTGCTATTCGATAATGTCGATTTAGCAGACCCCCCGCTAACCCGAGCGAGCATTCAAATATCTATCCTACATTCATTCGCGAAGGTACTCCTAATGGGTTGAAGACCATATCAACGGGCCTTTCATCTTGCAAATAAGGCATATCCTGTCTAGGAAAATTTTTTGAAATGATACCTTTATTTCCATGTCTTCCAGCTACTTTATCACCTACTTTGATTTCACGTTTCTGTGAAATATATACACGAATCGTTTCTGGATTATAACTGGAACCCCCCTTTTTCTGGATCCATCTCACATCAATAACTCGACCCCTACCGCCTATAGGTAGTTTTAGACAAGTTTCCTTTGAAGTGGATACCTGAATGCCAAGTATTGCATGTAATAATCTATCCTCCAGAGCATACGATGATTCTTTCGCCGTCTGAGGCGTTAATTTACCTACTAAAATATCGCCCGTCTCTACCCAAGATCCCAGCATCACAATTTCATTTTTTTCTAAACATAAATTAAAAAAAATTGAGTTTTGTTCAATCATCCATCGACTGAAAGCTCAAAGCCTCCATGACAAGAATAAAGAGAAAGGGGGAAAAATCGGATCTCATTCATATCTTCCAGTATGAATAATTACTATCATCAAGGATAGGTGGTTGTGTTTCGGATCCTCCATTGCAAATAAACTCCATTCTTCCATATTAGCCTGATCGTTTTCTTCACTTGTCTATCAGTGAACCTGCTCTGATACCAATTGAGAGTTCTGAAAGTATGTAGTTATATAAAATAAAATAGTAAACTGTTAACGAAATTGGCACAAGAGGATTTTTACGTGGTTTGGTTATAAAACCTAAGTCCACGGACAGCTATAGAGCTGCAATTCACTAAGTTCTTGTTTGTACAATCTTTAGGACCTTTTATAGCCCTAACTCACCCTCACACACTGACCAAATCTTTGTAAAATAAAATCTTTGCAAAGATCATAAACTCTAGTGACACTGTCCACTTTCTGTCGCAGATAACTTAATAACACATTGCTAAGTTAAACATAATACACGAAGTTTGACATTGAATTACATAAACACTTAACCCGTAAGTTATCCCAAGTGTCTACTAACTCACACAGACTCAATCAACAACTCATGTATGATTTCTACCACCCATACATGAATCAAAAGACTCAAAGAATCAGATTAAAGAAGCATCCTGATAGGTGTCTATTTATATATCATTTTCATATCAATTCCGTCTATATTTCTTTGCTATATTCCTTGGTATTTTTATGTTTTTGTGTGGTTTTTGATGTTTGTATGAGTTTTGGAGGAACTTGCACAAAATTGGAGTAAAACCCTTCATTTTCACCTCTGCTAATCAACCAATTTCTCGGAGTTGATTGTATCGATATACAATTAACCGGATAACATGCTATATACCATTGTGATGAACACTTAAATATGCATGTTTAATAAGAGTTTAGTTCATCATATTACATTAATAGTGTCATTAAATTCCTCAACTTAAGCATATTTGTAGCATTTGCATCTTTGGAATTAATTTCTCTTAATTTTGGTTTTGTTACAGGTTCGGTAAAATGGGCATAACTCTCTATTTATAGATCAGAATGGTGCAATTCTTAATGTTTTGAAAAGCTGATTTAATTGTCTACAAGATTGCATTTCACAAGCATCATCAAATTCGGGCTGTTAGTGGACCAAGGGCTTGAAGTGAACCCATCTACAGTCTCGGCCCAGTCTGACCAGGCCTTAGTATTTGGACCGTATCTCTCAAAATACATATCCAAATTGTGCAAATAAATACGTTCTAGAAAGCTGAAGGAAATATCTACAACTTTTGTGAAGACATGTGATTAAAATTCACAACATTTTGATGTCAAAATTGATGGTCAAAGTTGGTGCCTAATGATCCCAATTGTCAAAGATATTTACAACTAATATTTGACAATTATGCCCTTGTAATTTGACAAGTTTGCTCCTGGATGTATCTATAAATAGAGGTGCCTTGTGACCCATTAGGGCATCTTGGCCTTGGCTGGAACATTTTGGCTTTGGCTAGGATCTTGTATTGTGTTTTGTGTGTTTATGTTATTAATGAATTTCCTTTTCTTGCATTTTATTTTCTTTCTATTATAATGTTCTTCTAATTTCTCTTTGCTAAGGTGAAAGGGTGAAACCCTTGATATGAGAATAAGGATTCTCTAACCCTTAATATGTGCTTAATAATCTTAATCTTATAATGTTTATTTAATATGATTTATATTTAATTTCTTATTCAATCTTGACACCACTCGTAAAGTGGAGGTCTTGATCCATTGTCGACAATCCTTGGCACATCAAATGCTTGGATCCTTTCTAGATGTCGTATGGTTCTTCCTTACCGACGCGAATCTAGTTAGGAACCTTGATTTGTTGTAGACATATGATGATTGGCACATTGGATGCTTGAACCCATTTACAAGAAGTGGTATAAATATTGGTAATGAAACAAATATAATTCATATAACTAAAATGGGTTAATTATCCTTATTTGAAATATCAAGGGCGGATCCCCTAACCTTAGCCTTCATTGTTATTGTGTTAATTCCTCTTGTATTTTAATTATTCTATTGTTTATGAACTTTTTATTTTATTTACTATGGTAGGTTCTACCACCTTATGAAATTGTTCTTTAATTTACTATGGTTGGTTATACCACCTATTTCCATGGATGGTTTTACCTCCTTTTGTCTTTGTGTTTTATATTTGAATGGTCGGTAATACCACCTACCATCTTTACATATTTGTTGAGATTATCTTATCATTTCTTTCAATTATTCATATCATATTTGCTTAACTTATAATTTGTAACGCTTAATTTCCCTTCCTCGTGGATCGACCCCGGTCTCACCGGGTTTTATTACTTCGACACTCCTATACTTGGGAGACAATCTTTTTTCGGATGTGTCAAGTTTTTGGCGCCGTTGCCGGGGAAGGTAAAAATTGGCATGCAAAATTGTAAGTGTTCTCTTTTCTCATCTTAGATCTAAATTTTTATTTTTTGTGTGTTCATCTTTTGATCTCTTTTCTTCTCCCTTTCTTGCATGAAAATTTGGTCACGAACATCTAGTGGTAGACTTGTTAGAAAAACATCATCTTCCTTAGAAACCATGGCCGACAATCATGAGGAAATATTCACGGATGAAGGGGACAACCGTTCACAACAAAATGATCAAAACCAACGAAGAACCCTCAAAGACTACATGAATCCGGTAAAGACTAGTGCACCATCTTGTGTAGTTTCTCCTCCAGATTCAATCCATTTCAATTTCAAACCAAGTTTTGTTCGACTTCTACCCACTTTTCATGGCCTTGACATGGAAACCTATATTCGCACTTGAAACTCTTTGAAGAGGTATGTAGCTCCTACACTGACCCAAATTGTAGCATAAACACCATTAGATTAAGCTTTTCTTTTTCTTGTAAAAGATAAGCTAGAACATGGCTACAAAATTTGAGGTCGAATTCCATGTAGTTCATGGAGCAGATGAACAACACTTTTTTGAAAAAAAATTTTTTCCTACCCATAGAACAATTCTCTTAAAAAGACAAATTTTCTGATTTCTCTCTAAAACAGGGTAAACCCTTTACCAATGTTGGGATAGATATAAGACTCCTTAATACCTATCCTCACCATGGTTTTGAAACTTGGAGAATAGTTTGCACACTTCTATGAAGGGTTAACACCTCAAGATAGGCAACTAGTAGAATTAATGTGTAATGGAGAATTTAAAGAAAAAGACCCTGAGGAAGCAATTGACTTCCTAGATTCCTTGGCAGAAAAGGCACAAAATTGGGACACTGCTGGCACCTATGAGGTCCCAAGCAAGGCCCAAACCTCGACATCCAATAGAGGTATTTACAACCTTAGGGAAGAACATGACCTTCAAGCCAAATTCGCATCCCTAGCTAGAAAAGTCGAGGCTTTAGAGATGAAAAAGAGTGGTCAATTGAAGTCTATTCAAGAAAATGTCTGTAACATTTGTGATGACAATGACCATTCTACTGATGATTGCCCAACTTTGCCTGCCTTTATGGAATGTCTCCATGAGCAAGCCAATGCCTTGAACACTTTCAAAAGGCCAAATCATAATCCATACTCACAAACCTACAATCCTGGTTGGAGAAATCATCCAAATCTTACTTGGAAAAATGATAATCATGCACAATCTTCACAAGTCCCTTTTCAAACACGACAAAATTTTCAAAATTCTCATGATCATGCATATGCTCCTCCTCCTATGAATGACCTTCAAGAAACATTGCATTCATTTATTACAAAGCAAGAGACTTTCAATAGCCAAACTGCTCAAACATTAGCAAATTTGTCAGAAACTCTTGCAAAATTTGCATCGACATTTAGCATCCAATAGAATGGAAAATTTCCTTCTCAAACATTGCAAAACCCCAAAGATCAATCTAACTCAAATGCAGGGAATTCAAATAACCAATATTTTGACCAAGCCAAGTCAGTCATGACCCTTTGCAATGGTAAGGTTGTTGAAAAACACATTCCTAATCCTTGTGAGAATGAAGAAGAATCGATCTCTAAAGGACAGGAAGAGGCTGCCAACCCAACACCTAGCGAAGAAGAAACCAAATCCTCATCTGTGCCTCCATTTCCTCAAGCATTAGCTACACCAAAGAAGCCAACTCACAATTCTGAAATCTTTGAAATTTTCAAACAGGTAAAGGTCAACATTCCCTTGCTTGATGTGATCAAACAGTTACCTTCTTATGCAAAGTTTTTGAAAGACTTGTGCACTTTGAAAAGAAAACTAAATATGAAAAAGAAGGCCTTTCTAGCCGAGCAAGTAAGTGCTATTCTTCAAAATAATAATACATTGAAATATAAGGATCCAGGTTGTCCTACAATTTCATGTGTTATTGGAGACCATAAAATTGAACAAGCTTTACTTGATCTTGGCGCTAGTGTGAATTTGCTTCCATACTCAGTTTTTCAAAAACTCAATCTAGGTAAGTTAAAACCAACTTCTGTCACTCTTTTGCTTGCTGATAGATCAATTAAAGTACCAAGAGGAATAGTAGAAGATGTGTTAGTTCAAGCCGATAAATTCATTTACCCAGTGGATTTTATCGTCTTGGACACACAACCAGTGGAAGTAAGCAATTCAATTCCTGTTATTTTAGGGCGTCCATTTCTAGCTACTTCTAATGCTTTGATTAATTGCAGAAATGGAGTCATGAAGCTATCATTTGGGAACATGACATTAGAACTTAATGTTTTTAATATGTGCAAACAACCAAATGAAGAAAAAGATGAAGTTCATGAAGCCAATGTAATTGAATCTATTGTGGAAGATCACATCCAAAAAAGGAAGTTCTTCTGACTCTTTGGAAACTTCTCTAGTGAATTCATTAGAATCAAGCATGGAACTAGAGTCTGATCTTTCTGATATATGTTCTTTATTGGATTGTGCACAGGTGATGGAAAAAGGATCAAAATCCAGATTTGAAGAATTGGGGCAAATGAATGAAAGCAAGGAAGATGAAGCTCCCAAGTTAGAATTGAAGCCCTTACCTGAAGGATTGAAATATGCATATCTTGGGGAGAATCAGACATATCGGTGGTTAATTTCTTCATCCCTCACATGCGCGCAACAAGGTAAGTTGATAGAAGTGCTTAAAAGGCATAAAAATGCCAATTGGGTGGACTTTAAAATATATAAAAGGCATTAACCCTTTAATTTGCACACATAGAATACATTTAGAGGAAAATGCCAAACATCTCCAACAGCCTCAAAGGAGATTAAATCCACACATGAAAGAGGTCATTAGGGCTGAAGTTCTCAAACTACTTGATGTAGGAATTATCTATCCTATTTCTGATAGTAAGTGGGTAAGCCCTACACAAGTAGTACCTAAGAAATCTGGCATTACAGTAGTTTAAAATGAAAAGGGTGAATTATTGCCAACTCGTGTCTCATCTAGTTGGAGGATGTGCATTGATTATAGAAAATTAAATGCTGTCACTATAAAAGACCATTTTCCCTTACCCTTTCTTGACCAAATTCTTGAAAGAGTAGCAGGAAACCCCTACTACAGCTTTCTTGATGGATACTCAGGCTACTATCAAATCCCCATTGCACTTGAAGACCAAGAAAAGACCACATTCACGTGCCCCTTTGGCACTTTTTCATTTAGGAGAATGCCTTTTGGACTTTGTAATGCCCCAGCCAATTTTCAAAGATGACTGTAAGCATTTAGTGACAAGGTTGAGCATTGTTAGAAGTTTTCATGGATGATTAACTGTCTTTGGAAACTCTTTTGATAATTGTCTTGAAAATTTAGAAAAAGTCCTAAAAAAGGTGGTAGAAAAAGGTTTATTTGAATGGGAAAAATGTTCATTATATGGTCACTTCAGGAATGGGTTAGGGTCATGTGTATCTCTAAAGGAATTGAAGTGGATAAAGCAAAAGTGGAATTAATTTCCCATTGCCTCACCAAAAAACAGTTAAGAGGTGTCGTTCATTCTGTTAGGGCATGCTGAATTTTATAGGAGGTTCATAAGAAACTTCAGTGCTATATCTAAACCTCTTTGTAACCTCTTAATAAAAGACACTTCTTTTGAATGGACCCAAGAATGTCAAAATGCCTTTGATAAGTTAATTGGACTTTTAACAACTGCTTCAATTATGCAATCTCTCGATTGGTCCTTGCCTTTGAATTGATGTGTGATGCAAGTGATTATGCCGTTGGTGTTGTCTTTGGACAAAGAAAATAAGGTAAGCCTTATGTGATATACTATGCAAGTAGGACTTTAAATGATGCACAAATGAATTACACAACAACTGAAAAAGAATTACTTGCAGTAGTATTTGCATTGGACAAATTTCGTTCTTATTTAATTGGCTCTCCAACAATTGTTTACACTGACCATGCAGCTGTGAGATATTTAATAACTAAACAGGATGCAAAACCTAGATTGATACAGTGGATCTTATTGCTCCAAGAATTCAACATCACAATAAAGGATAAGAAAGGAGCCGAAAATGTCGTTGCTGATCATCTTTCAAGAATAACGACAGAGACATTAATTGAAACTTCACCTATCAATGATTCTTTTCCTGATGAATTTTTATTTTCTGTTGCTACTGTACCTTGGTTTGCTAACATTGTAAATTTTCTTGCGACAGGGAAAATGCCACCTCATTGGAATGCCCAAGACAAAAGAAAATTTTTAACTGAGGTGAAAAATTTTTACTGGGATGACCCATATCTGTTCAAATATTGTCTAGACCAAATAATGAGAAGATGCATACCCGACAATGAGGTAAGTAGTGTCATTAACTTTTGTCATTCTGAAGCATGTGGAGGACATTTTTCATCTAGAAAAACAGCTGCAAGATCTTACAATGTGGATTTTATTGGCCCACCTTATTTAAAGATGCACATGCATTTTGTAAAACGTGTGAAAATTGTCAAAAATTGGGATCTATTCAAACAGAAACTGATGCCGTTGATTCCATTCTTATCGTGAAAAATCTTTGACTGTTGGGGTATGATTTTATGGGACCCTTTCCACCGTCATTTGGTTTTGTGTACATCCTTGTTGCAGTAGACCTAAAAAATCTCCCCGGTGTTTCAAAAAATGGCTCGTCGAACGGCAAATTCCATGTCGAAACAATGAACACAAAACAGTTGTCAAATCTTGAAAGAGAATATCTTGAGTAGATTTGGAATTCCTCGAGCCATTATTAGTGATGGGGGTACACATTTTTGTAACAAACCATTTGAAACTTTAATAAAGAAATATGGAATAACCCATAAAATTTCTACACCTTATCACCCACAAACAAGTGGACAAGTTGAATTAGCTAATAGGGAGATAAAACAGATCTTAGAAAAAAACGGTTAACCCAAATCGTAAAGATTGGTCTTTAAGACTTAGTGATGCACTTTGGGCTTACC
>SNVD02015625.1:0-12091 GCA_013180625.2 Boswellia sacra | reverse complement strand
AATTTTCAATTCCTAATACATATGATACTTATAACATATGTATATGTATATATGTCTAATAATTAAATTACTTCTATGAAAAAATTATTTTTTATAATTGTAAAAGATATTTTTAATAATTGTTATTTTTATAAAAAAATGAAAAATTAATTTAAAGACATTCTATACCTGAAAATAAATGCAATTTTGTTACATTTTTATATGATTATAATATGAATAATTAATCATTTACTGATCAAATTAGAAAAGCTTATTTTCAATTTCTCATAATAACAACTATGACATATATAGATGTCTAATTATTAAATTATAACTATTACAAACTTATGGTTTATATTTGTTAAGATATTTTAAATATTAATTGTTAGCATTTGTAAAAAGAATAAATAATAAAAAAATATTCACGAAAAGTAAATGCATTTGTTACATAATGATTATAATATGAATATTTGATCATTTATTTATCAAAGTATTAAAAACTTATTTTCAATAACTCACATGACAATTATGCCATATGTATAGATGTCTAACCATTATGCATCTGTTAATGATAGTTGACTTGTATGTATTTTGTTAACACTTTAATATATATGACAATTATGACATACGTTTACATGTCAATAATTAAATTACCTCCATCACAAATTAATTTTTTATATTTGTAAAACATATTTTTAGTGTTTTTAAAAGAAATAGATAATTAAAATAAATTTTAGCTAAAATGAATGGAATCTTTTTGTTACATATATGATTATAATATCAATAATTAATTATTTATTGATCAGTGAAGAAAAACCTTTTTGTAATTCCTTATATAACAAATATGACATATGTATAGATGTCTAATTATTGTCTACATTTGTTAAATAATTCTTGAGTTGTTGTACCTATTTTGTTAACATTTTAATACTCAATAAAACTAATTAAATATCATATAATGTTTTATATTTCTATTGTATATGGTTATTATATTATTTATTAATTTGTCATCAAATTATTTAATATCAATCCAACACTATATAAATTTAATTATGGATCAAAATTTAATTAATAAATAAACTTATAATTATCCAAGTCTAAGTATGGTTCATTTAAATATTTTAAATTTTAAATTTTGATTTTAATTTTCATATCTTTTTAAAGACTTTTAGTGACAAAAAGTTTGTCGCAAAAGATTAGCATTTTATCGCAAATAGTATCTTTCGTGGCAAACCTATGTAATTGCAAATTTTTTAGAATTTTAGTGACCACTTTAAAATTCCTCGCAAAATGGGGTCTTTTGCGACGAAAATTTAAATCTAAATTTGTCGCAAAAACTAAATTTTAGACGGACTTTTTTCCGCCTATTAAATTTCAAAATTTTTAACTTTGTTGCTAAATACCAAAATTTTGTCGCAAAAAGAAAATTTTAGGCGGACTTTTACCCGCTCTATTTATTTCATATTTTTTAAATTCTTTTGCGACAAATTTTTTGTCGCGAAATGTCCAAATTTCATCGAAAAAATTTAATGCCTTTATTATATATACACCACCTAATTCTTTGGTTTAACTTCATTTTCTTCCATCTCTTCTAATTTCCTCTTCATTTTCATTTTCTTATATCTCTTCTAATTATCTACTTCTCTTCTTTCCCTATCACTATTATCAAGGAAAATATTCTTACTCATTTTTTCTTTTATGTTGTAATATATTTACTTACAAGATTCATATATTTTTATTTTTTAATTGTCAATTAATATTACACTTTTTTGTTTAATAGTTATTTTGGAAGAGGGAATGCAATTAAAAATTCTTAAGTTCTTTATTTTTTTAACATTTTTTTTATACACTTATCTCTCATATCCTTAATTATTGCTAATTAAAATTTTACTTTTTTTTCTTTTTAATAGGTATAATTGAAGATGAGGTGCATTTGAAGACTTGAAGATTGATATAAAGTCAAGCAACAAAAAATTTATTGGAGGATGAAGTTTTATGTTTTGCTGTGTTATCTTGTATTTTTATTTTTTTATTTTTTCGTGTACAACCAAAGTTCATATGTTGTATTAAATTTTTGTAATTTGTTATTATTTAGTAAAATTATTCTTACAAAGAATTATGTTGCATAATCACATAATTTTGCTGTTTTGTTTTAAAATTTATAACAAAATATAATAAATTTTATGAATTATTAAAAAAATCATGTTAAAAAAACTAGGTCTTTCGCAACGAATTTTTTGTCGCTAAAGGTCGGATTTAGTGACAAAAAAATGGTCGCAAAAGATATTTGCAATGAAAATAATTTGTTTTGAATACGATTTTCGTACAAAATTTTTCGTGACAAAATTCAAATTTGTCTCAAAATATGCTTTTTTGCGACGAATTTTCTATTGTTAGAAAAAGTTAACATGATGTGATCCTATTTGCAACAAAATATTTGTCCCAAATTACTACTTTTTGCAACAAAAATTTCCTTGCAAAAAGTCTTTTTGCGAGAAATTCAAGATTCGTAGCAAAAAAACCTATTACGACACACATTTTGCGACTGGAATGCGATAAATTTATTTTCATCGCAAAAACCTATTGCGACGAAATTTTGACTTTTTGCGACGAAATATTTCGTAGCAAAAAGTCATTTTTCCCGTAGTGAAAATTACTAAAGTAGTATCTAGTCGAACAAAAGGAACGGCCATGTCTGGGTACTTGGTAGTCACATGACTATGGATCGACCCATTATCATCCTACGTGTAGACGTCGTTACTAGGGTAAGCCTGAAGTTCATTGATCACATGCCTGGTCAGAATAGCTGGGCCAGCTGAAGAAGCTGGAGGAAGAGGTGGCTGCTGAGCCGTTGTAGAAAAGAAGCCGAAGTGCCTATGTCTGAAGAGGAGGCTTTCGATCTCTTCCTACGACGAACAGAAGAACTACCCGAGCGACTAGACACCACCAGAGGATAAGGAGTGTCAGCAACAGAATGACTAGGCCTAGTAAACAACAGGGTAGCTTGAGCCCATTTGATATAAGGAGTCGACATTAATGAAAACTTGATGGTACTCAAGTGAAACCTGGTCATGTAGACCAACACCTTTGGCTCCATGGCCAAGTCGGTTGAATCAATCATCATAACCGGTGGCAAAGGAGGAACCAAATGGCATGTCGGGCCCTCAAAACCAATCCCACATGTGGTCATTCTCATAGCTGAAGGAGGATATGGTATAAGTTGAAGGGGGCAGCAATTCTCATAACTGTGAACCAGTTCTCCTTGGGACCCCCACCACTCAGGACGAATTTGCAAAAGAATAAAAAAGGCATGGTAAGAATATGGTATAAATGAAATATTGACTATAATTTCTTTGTTACCTTATCCCAAGTCAACGTGTGAAAGTAATCATGAAAGAAGTATAGCTTGTGAGATCTTTCAAGCTCTGCACGACGTGCAACCCACCTTTTCATCTGAGGGAAAGAAGAATCCTCACTAGCAAGAAGAGAAGATGGTAGAACTCCCAACTCATATGTGCCCACATCTATCATGAATCATACAGAATCAAAAATTGGAGTCATGAAGATAAAAACATGAAGGTATGAAAAAGAAAAAAGTTACCTCAATAAGTAGCAAATCTAGGGCCTCTGACAATGCCTCTACAAGCCTAATCTAAGCCAAAATATAGCTGGCTGAGAGCAGCATGACCCCAGTCAAAATATTTCACTCGATCAAGAACCTGGATGGTAGGAAGTAAAGTCAAAGCAGTGGTGTTTGACATATTGGAGAAGAGCATCGTACCCAATAGATAAACTATGAAGTTACGAGCGTACTAGTTTACCTTGACATGAGTCAGATTGAACCTTCATTTCCAATATTCATACAAGGGAGCATATCAAATGGAAACATTGTTCTTGATCTTCACCTCATGCCCAAGAAGATCTTGGATCAATTTATGTTGATCCACTGAGTCCATAATACAGGCATTAATAGGAATTGGATTTCCATCGCATGGAAGGCTATCAAGGCTGCAATGTCCAAAGGCATAATAGTCATATCATCAAACGGAAGATGGAATGTGTGGGTTGTATCCATCCACCTCTCACATAAAATAGCTGATGCCCGATGATCAATGTACCTTTGAGCACGTGGAAGACAAGTGATGAACTCATAGAAATCGATATCGATGATCCTTCTCCTAATTACATCATTCTCTATCTTTAAGAATCAACTATGGGCTCCAGATAACGCCCCACACATCCTATTCTCATGATAGTCCTAAAGTAAGAAATTGAAGTCTCTACATGATTGCAAGCCTAAATACATTAGAAGAAAATAGAAAAAGAAAGATATGAAAAGACCGAGTACTAGATTTATTATGCGAGAAGCCACGTCGTAGACAAATAGTACCTCCTGGCCTCTTAGAAGACCCCTCAATGTCGATTTCTAGACTGGATCAGACTCGTTCAGGAAAAGGTGGATTTGATGACCTGCTATTAGAAAGAAGAAGTTGAGAAAAACACTTCCAAACAAAATCAAAAGCTAATCGGATGAAAAACGAAGAAGTTACGTGCAAATCGGTATGACACTTCCAAACAAAATCGGTGACAAGTGCGCGACCACGGCAATGGTTTAACAACTCACAAGGAAAGAATAGCAACCTTAGTCGATAGAATCTTCGACTGGAATCGCATGGAAGAATTCCTCCAGATACTATAAAGCAATTTGTTAAAGAATGCACCAAACAAGGTAAAAATTTAAATTAATCTTTACACCATCAAGAAATTTTTTGAATTTTGCAGGAACTTGCAAAAGTAAATGGAAGAATCCCCAACAAGTCCAAGAATCTGGAACTTCCCAGTGAAGAGAATGGTGAATGCAAGAGAAGTCAAGAATGAAGAATATGATAACATGATAAATCAAAAGATTTTCCCTAGTGGATCGAAAGGAATCAAGAATAGAAGCTTGGGCATGAAACCCATTGAATACACATCTGAAGTAAACTAAGGAAGTATGAAGAATACTCAGAAGAGGGGCATGAAACCCAATGAATGCAAAATCTGAAGAGATCAAAGATGACTGAAGAATGCTCAGCCGAAGGCACAAAGATTGAAAAGGTCCAAAGACTGCCAAGCAGTGCATGATAGAAGTTTTCCTAGTAGGCATGCATTAGAAGGAAACCCTAAGAAATAAGTGTACTTAAGAGTGTTTTAAGCCCTTAGAATAGGCACAAGCCCTAAGAAAATGTGCACTGAAGAGTGTTAAAAACCCTAAGAAGTAGGTGCACTTTAAAGTGTTATAAGCCCTTAGAATAGGCACAAGCGCTAAGAAGAGGAGCATTGAAGATCGTTGAAAATCCTAAGAAGTAGGTGCACTTAAGAGTGTTTGAAGCCTTTAGAAGAGGTGCACTGAAGAGTGTTGAAAATCCTTAGAAGTAGGTGCACTTAAAAGTGTTTGAAGCCCTTAGAATAGGTGCATTGAAGAGTGTTACAAAACCTTAAGAAGTAGGTGCATTAAAGAGTGTTAGAAACTCTAAGAAGTAGGTGCACCGAAGAATGTTTTATTGTAAGCATCATAAGGATGCTTTCTAACCCCTAAACGGGCACATCAGCTCTTGAATGGGCCCACTTGCCTTAGATAGGCACGTTCGACCTTGGATGGGCACCTCAGCCCTTGAATCGGCACACCCACCTTAGATAGGCATGTTCACCTTTAGATGGGCACATTAGTCCTTGAATGGATACATACTTTGCATGAATAAAAAGGGATTGGCACAAAAGTTTGAAAGAAGGAGGACAAAGTCGAAGATGATGAGAAGGAAGAAAGAAAAACACAGTAAGAATACTTTGTCCACTTTTGTGTCTCACAAACCTCTCTAGAGTAGGGGGTAAGATACATAAATTGGATTTTTAAGGCTTGAGGATGAAATGAAGATGAATGTTGACCAAAGAAAATGATCAATATGCCTTTGAGAGTCAAGAAAAGAAGGGTGAAAAGAAGTTAGTGAAGAGTCTGGAAAATTGATGCATGACTTTGAAAAATCAACAAAAATTAATCCGAGAAGAATCTGATGATCAGTCATATGCCATTGTGAAGCTACATGCATCTAGTTTTCATAGAAATTTATGGATTGTGAATCGGAGTTGAATTCCAAAAGTTATGTGTGATCGAACAAACAAAGGTTTGAAGGCACTACATCGAAAGATGATAAAAAAGGAAGGGGCCGAAAGGAAATTGGCCGGCCAGCCATCAGACAGCTACCCGGCTATCCAAGATAGCCACCCGACCATTTGAGAGCTGCCTAGCTATCAGCCAATGGCTGACAAGCTATCAAATTGCCGCCCAGCTATCTGGAGATGCTTGCCCAACCCTCTTTGGTTTATTTTTAGAAATTGGCTTAGGAAATTTCCTTTTTCATCTTTACCCCTCTCCTATATAAACCCTCCCCCTCTCACTTTGCAATATACACCAATTGTCGAATACAATCATCTCTTTCTCCCTCTTGAAGACACGCTCAAGAATTTGAGAAGTCTTTTCTAGCATAATTTCTTAGGCATTCTATTGCTCTAAACCTGAAAATGGTACGTCTTGAGAGCAGAATTCTCTCCCCTCGCATATTCTCTCTTTTATTTTTCTTGCTTAGAAGAAGCATGTTTAGGATTTCATTTTATGCTTAGAAGCATATTTTGGGTTACTATAACTAAACCAATTTGTTTTACAAGATGGATAAGCGTGTCGAGGTAAGTCTGTAATCCTTCCTTTTTTAGAATCATACTTTGGAATTAACTTTCTTTGCGAATGCTTATAATCATGATTAGAAAAATATGTTTATAATCATGCTTACGAGCACATGATTAGAATCATGATAGAAAAACTTATTTGCTTTGATGAATGCTAGGAAATAACATAAAATAGGTAGAATTACCATTTTACCCTTGAATGCTATCATTGTTGGATGTCTGAATTAGGCTAAGAATATGCCATGAATGACATATTAGGCTAGAATAGCTATAGATAGAACTACCATGATAGAATTTATCAAAATCTAGGCTACAATGCTATGATATTAGATTATGGCTTTGTTTGATGGTTTATGAATGTATCATGATTAGAAGTGTGCTTGTATGATGTCATGAAGTGATGGTGGACTCACATTGATGGTGAGGGACCATCACTTGGAATAAATATTCAAATACATGAATGTATGGAATGCTTTATTTTTATTATTGAATAACAAATATTGTAATCCTCTTATCTTCCCCCATGTTTGATGGAAATGTAATCTTTTCTCTTCCCTCTTTCTTTGTGTGAATATACTACTATTTTGATTGAATAATCACTTGATATATTTAATGAAGATAAAAATGATAATATGTGCATAAAATGAATCACTAAAATGGACTAGGTAACAACACAAGTTATTCCTGTTGACCCAGGTATGGCAACCCAAGAGGGGGGTGAATTGGGTTTTTATTTATCAAAAACGGATTTAGAAAACTTTTCTTGAAAGATCAAAATTAGTTCACTCTTTCTTTGAAAATAAAGGTGAAGAAGATGAAATTAGAATTTAGGGGGCTCGAGAATGGAGTTTATTTTTATCAAAAACGGATTTAGAAAACTTTTCTTGAAAGATCAAAATTAAATAACTCTTTCTTTGAGAATGAAGGTGAAGAAGATGAAATTAGAATTTATCAAAGATGCAATCAAAAGAATAAAATGATGAACAATCACAAGTGCAAGTAAATGTAAAGAGGAAAGGGATAGAGAGAGTGCAAACTCAATTTACGTGGTTCGGCAAACCTTGCCTACGTCCACAGGCTCCTAGCTCCACGAGCTAAGCTTTCCACTAAGTTGTAGAAATCTTTACAACTTGCTTGATGAACAACCTCACCAAGACTTTTTCTTTCAACTCTTGATAACACCACACCAAGAGTTCTTCTTGATGAACAACCTCACCAAGGAAACTTTCTTCAACCCCTGATAACACCACACCAAGAGTTCTTCTTGATGAACAACCTCACCAAGGCAACTTTCTTTAACTCTTGATAACACCACACCAAGAGTTCTTCTTGATGAACAACCCCACCAAGGCAACTTTCTTCAACTCTTGATAACACCACACCAAGAGTTCTTCTTGATGAACAACCTCACCAAGGCAACTTTCTTCAACCCTTGATAACACCACACCAAGAGTTCTTTTTGATGAACAACCTCACCAAGGAAATATTTCTCTCAAGGATAACTTTTATCCTTTACAATAAGATCTCACTCTCACTACAATACAAGAACAAAGATAATTGTTTATAACAAAATATAACTCTCCTCAAAGAGTAGATCAAAAATATAAAAGCTCTATAAACTTGATATTTCTCTTGGCTTTTTTGCTTGATAAAATGCTTCTCTTGCACTTGTTGAATGCATGGGAGAATGGCTCCTTTTATAGGCAAATGAGATGAACTTAATCAAGTGAAGACACCATCTCCAAAATTTCTGCCCACCATAAAAACCGTAATCTTGTCTGCCATTTTTGTCAATGTTCCGTTTGAAATTTGAAAATCTGTAAAACATAAAAGATCTGCACATTTGAAGAAGCTTTCCAACGCATCAAGAATCAAGTCATTTGGATATCTGTAGCGCAAGATATGGCCAAAACACCATTCGGTGCTCATGTGACTTGATTTTTCTTTCTTGTGTCAGTCCACCAAATTGAATGATAATTCTGTCCACCCCCCCCCAAAAAAAAAGCCTTCAGATTTGACATTGGAATTTTTCAAAAAACATAAAAGATCTGTAATTTTGCATACTTTCAAAAACATAAGAATCCAAAGCATTTCGGATATTCTCATCTAAGAATGGCCCAAACACCATACGGTGCGCAGTGAGTTGATTTTTCTTCTCTGTGTCAGTCCACCGAATTTCATGTCAATTAAATTGTCAGACTTCCATTTGAAATTTGAAATTCTTAAAACATATGAAATGTTCTTTATTAAGTAATCTTTCCAATGCCACAAGAATCAAGTCATTTTGAATTTTCTAGCTCAAGATATGTCCAAAGGAGTATTCGGTGCTCATGTCAGCTGCTTCCATTTGTCTTTCAACTTACATGATGATTTGGACAACCTTACACTTGAAATTCGAATTTCTTTGAAACATATGAAATGTTATAAATTTAGTAAGCTTTCCAAAGGCTTAAGAATTACATCATTTGGACATCTGTAGAGAAATATATGACCAATTGATTGAACATTGCTCATGTGTCACATTCCTTGAATCAAACCTTGTTCTTAAACTTTGGTGCCTTTAACATATAGTCTTCTCCTTAGCTTCAACACTTCATTTTAATAAGTCTTTTCTTGTTTTTACAATTATTTCAATGATATTACTCTTGCGCATAAATAAATATGTTAGTAAATCACAATGAATCAATGTGTATTGTTATCATCAAAATTATCATGTAGCCTTAGGGCTAACAATCTCCCCCTTTTTGATGATGACAAACCATTGATTGCTTTTAAATAATATCTAAAATAGAGAATGAAAATAAAATCAAAAAAAATGGCACTTGTTATGAATATAAGCAATCCAACTATTTCTCCCCCTTTTGTTATCATCAAAAAAATGTAGTCAAATTAATTACTCCCCCTAAATATATTCTCCCCTTTAACATATGCTACCATTTAAAGATTATCATATAAAAAAAAAATTAAGACATATCCAACATGCCTAATTCTCTTCTAATTATGCAAAATCTATCTTGACTAAGGGGTTTAGTCATATTTGGGTCTACGGACTAATTCTCAAACTTGATTTCTCTCAAATTGGTTCAATTGTTCTTGCATAGCCAAAATCCAACTTTTGTCATTTTTGGCTCTTTTTTTTTTTTAAATATTTTGGTTCAAATTGAGAGACAAATGCAAAATGATTACAAAAGTTCTTAAAAGAAGATCTAGTTTTCATACCTTGTGATGGTTCACCAATAATGAGATCTTTAGGGTGAGCTTTTGCATACCTCCATTCATTTGGTAATTCTTGGGAAGAATCATTTACTTCCTCAAGCTTTTCTTGTTGAAGTTGTAATTCATCTTGGCTCTTTTCATCAAGCCTTGATTCATTGATTTGCTTTTCTACCTCAACAATATCATCATCTAAATTCTTTGAAGAAATCACATTAGTTTCATCAAATTCAACATGCATAGAATCTTCAATAGTAAGAGTCTTTTTGTTAAAAACTTTATATGCCTTACTATGGTTGGAGTAGCCAACAAAAAATTCCAACATAGGCTTTTGCATCAAATTTTTTAAGGTTATCCTTGGTGTTTAAAATAAAACATTTACATCCAAAAACTTTAAAAAATCCAATGTTGGGTTTTCTTCCTTTCCAAAGTTCATAAGGAGTTTCTTTATTAAAGCTCTAATATGGACTCTATTGATTATAAAGCATGCGGTATTAACGACTTCGGCCCAAAAATATTTTGACAAATTATTTTCGAGTAACATGGTCCTAGCCATTTCTTCGATAGTCCTATTTTTCCTTTCAACAACACCATTTTGTTGTGGAGTTCTAGGTGAGGAAAAATTATGCTCAAAACCATTTTCATCACAAAGATTTTCAAATGCAACATTGTCTACTTCACCACCCTGATCACTCCTAATGGACACAAGAGAATATCCTTTTTGATTTTGGACTCTTTTTGCAAATTTTGAAAAAGCTTGTATGGCCTCATTTTTAGTTTTCAAGAATAATACCCAAGTGAATCTTGAATAATCATCCACAATAACAAAATCATAATACTTTCCAACAAGGCTTTGAGTTCTTGATGGTCCAAATAAATCCAAATGAAGTAATTGTAGAGGTTTATTTGTTGAAATAAATTTTCTTTTGTTTAAAAGAAGTTCTCACTTGTTTTCCAAATTGACAAGCATTACAAATCTTATCCTTTTCAAATTTTATTTTTGGAAGACCATCAACTAAATCATTTTTAGAAATTTTTGAAATTGTGTCCATGCTCGCATGACCTAACCTTCTATGCCATAACCAAGCATCATCATTAACAATGAAACAATTTTCTACATGATCATTAACATCAATATCAATTGTATAATATTACCACATCTATTACCAACAAATAATGTCTTATTGTTACTAACATCCTTAATCACACATCTATTAGGCTCAAAAGTAACAAAATATCCCGTATCACACAATTGACTAATGCTAATCAAATCATGTTTTAAACCATGAACAAGCAAAACATCTTTAATAATAGGTGAAGAAGGGTTACCAATATCACCATGTCCTATTACCCTTCCTTTAGCATTATCACCGAATGTCACATATCCTCCTTTATTCATGATTAATCTTGAGAACTTGGAGGCATCTCCGGTCATATGCTTTGAGCATCCACTATCTAAGTACCACTTGTGTTTGCCACTCCTTTGTCTCTACAATCAACATTCAAGGAGTAACTTTTTGGTACCCAAAAGTTCTTGGGTCCTTGGGGGTTAGTTATGATACTTTTTGGAACCAATATTTGTTTCAAATTAGGATTTCTTTTAATGGAGCAAGAATGCATATTGTGTCCTTTTCTTCCACAATAAGTACATGAATGATTAGGATTATTCCTAAAAGATGCATGAGCAAAATAATTTTTAAAATACTTTTGATTTTTATGAGTTTTATATCCTAAGCCTCTTTTGTCAAAAACACACCTTTGGTTTTGTAACATAGAATTCAAATTTTTTGTGCTTTTTGTAAAACTATCAATAATATTTTTTAAGTCATTATTTTCCTTTTTCAAAATAGCATTTTGTTTCTCCAATTTATCAAAATCCTTTTGTTTTAAAATGTCATTTTCAGTTTTTAATAAATGTATTTGACTTTCCAAACTTCCAAAATCTTTTTGCTTTAAAATTTCATTTTCATTTTCTAAAGCTTCATTTATTTCTACCAACTCTTCTAATTGAGATAACATGATTTTTGACTTCTTTTTGAAAGCATTGATTTTTGAATTTTGGTTATCAACTTGCACATGTAAATTTTGGAATGCTTCAAGTAATTCATCATATGAAAGTTTAGGATCATAGTTTAGAATACCTACCTCATCTTCACTTAAAGCCATGAAGCACATGTTT
>SNVD02015619.1:0-119114 GCA_013180625.2 Boswellia sacra | reverse complement strand
TGATTACAACTTTTGGTACACTGAATGGATTTATAAACCGTAAATTTCTCCAGAAACTAGACTTCGAGAGCTTTCCAACGGTATATAACATGTCATCGGGTTCATTGTATATCAATACAATTAAATCCGAGAAGATCACTGACTAGCAGAGGTGAAAATGAAGGGTTTTACTCATTTTTTGTGCAAGTTGCTCCAAAACTCCTACAAACATCAAAACCACACAAAACCATAAAAACACCAAGGAACATAGCAAAGAAACATGGACAAATTGATATGAAAGTAATACATAAATAGACACCTATCATCTAGCCTGATCCTAATCCCTATTTTTTTAAAAATCAATCACATACTAGCATTTTGTTAACTTAGACGTTAGATGACGTTATTTTATTTTCCGTCAAAATCATTTACAATTATTGAAATACAATTTTTCTTTATATTTAATATGGCACGTATTAATAAATATTTAAAAGTACGAAAATAGATTACATTTAAAAAAATTAATAAAAATTCTAACTTAACAGATAGAATGAATTCTAATTCAACACAATCTCTCCCAAAAATCAAAATTTTTTATTCCATAAAACAAGCTCAAAATCAGCCACCACCAAAAATTTGTAACTCACCGAACCAAAAAACCAGAACTGCCAACACATTGAATCCCAAAAAATAAAATCGCAGAAACTAAACGAAATGTATATATACATACTAATATGTACAGGAAGAAACGATCGAAACCAATTAATTGTTATTCATAAAATCTGAGAATAGTCAATGCAGTTAGTCGGACATTAGACTCCATCAATTTGAAAACCAAGTAAATAATTCCAGGAAATTAAAAAGCTTGACTTGAGTACTCGAATGGTAAAAATGAGACCCAGTTGAGTGAATGGTCAGCAGCAAAACAAGATGGAAAGCCCTGGAGCAATAAAAACATGATATAAAAATAAATAAAATTTAGAAATTAATATGTAGCAACGCATCACCAGAACCATACTTTTACATCTAAATTAATTAAAACAAACCTATATTTTTTGGGTTTTTCAAAAATTAGAAATTTGAATAAAAACTTGGACCAAAAAAAAAAGAGAAAAGAAAAATCACTACTTCTTTTACTGGTAGAAGGATTTGAAGGAGTAGACACACCCCCAAATTCACGATTTGTAGGCATAACCCCCAAATTTACCAAACCAAATTCATCAGTGGTCGTTGAGGAAGAAGAGCCTGGAGAGGGAGTTGTCGTCGCTGGTGGCAGTGCGAGGAGGCGAGGAGTGGCGGCGGAGGAAGTGGGGGAAGGGGTGGCAGAGAAGAAATTTCCTTTAGCCTTGATTCTCTTTGATCGAAATCTCTTCGCAGAGACAAAAGTGATGAGCTTGGTGGTGGCATGATGGTGGCAGGCGGAGAGGCGATGGTGGCGGTTGTTTGTGTTAGCTGGAGATTTATGGCTGCAAAAGAGAAGAAGAAATAAAAAGAAACAAATGATTTTTCCATTTTTAAGTCCTCTATGTAATGCTGAGAGTGTCGTGTGAAACGATTAGCTTAACCTCTAAGTTTAGGGTCCGTCGACAGTATATCTGATGTACCGGTATATTATTTGTTAATTTTTTTTAAATTCAGTGTAAGAGTTGTAAATCTTTATATAAAAATCGTAAATGTGAAAAAAAAAGTTGTAAATTCTCATTTACGACTTTTATACAATGATTTACAACTTTTACACTAGTTTACAAAAAATCGAAAATAATTTCATTTACAACTTTTACACTCTATATTTACGATTTTTATACAAGAATTTACAACTTTTATATTAAAAATTATAAAAATTTAGAAAAGTGATGCACCGGTATAACCGATGTACCGTAGTCAAAGCCCTAAGTTTAACTTATTTACATGCTTCTAATGGTTAAATTAAAAGTAGAGCAGTATGGGATGAATTTTTTAAAACATATGCACGACATTTAGGCAAAAGTGTAAAAGGCTTTTATTGGTAATATTAAGTTTAAATTATAAGAAGTTTATAATTTAATTAATTTTATTTGCAAAGCCAAAACCCATGTCATATCAATACTATATAAATACCCATCCGTATACATAATTAAAACTAGGCGTATGATTATTGTCATACCATTTTAATTACATCTTGTATTTTAGAGCCACTAATTTCTCTAATAGTTATTTTTTACGTATCTATACTTGTGAAATAATTCACAAATAAACATTAATTCTTAACAAACTCTTTATTAAGGATACTCATTCCTATATAAGTTTTAATAACCAAGTGTTGAAATTAGTTTTAGGGATTATCATCGTCTCCAATAGGAATTATAGATTCCATAATGTGAGTATATGTTCTCACAAATCATAATCCTATATTTCTAAACTATAGAGGTTTTGATTTTAAAAAAATCTCACTCTATCATAACTCAAAAATACAAGACACAAATATAAGTTCATTACTCATTCATGATTAAGAGTATTACATTATTAGTGCATATGAGATTTAATTTATGTGATTGTTCTTACATCTTAATTAAATCTACAAAAGGTCATGTTCAATGCAAATTAATTTTACTGGTGTTTCTATTTCAAGTCACTACTTTAATGATTAAGATAAATCATTTATTTTTATGAAATAGGAAAACCACAATCTTAGAAAGTAAAGTTTTAGCTTTACTTATTGATTGTGAACAAATTTTGTAACTATAAGATCCTGTAAATTATGTTTCTTTATATGATTTAATCAACCATATAAATAATTCGCATATAAGACAATTATAAGACATTAAATTGTAATTTGCTTAAATACACGCATTTGTTTATTAAAAAACGTTGATTACAATTATGTGCTTTAAGGGCATACATCTAACATCATGGTAGACAAGTCCAAAGAAATTTCGGTTGCATTAATTCATGTAAAATAAATTTTCAATCGGTCTTCAATGTAGCAAATATATTGACCAAAAATTGTTTCCTAGTGTTGGTAAAATTCCACACCACTTGCAACACTACCCCTTGCAATTTTTTACCACCAAATAATTACATTTTAATACAACATGATTTTGCTAAAGAACAATTTGATGGCATAAAAACCTTAGTAAAGATATATAATTGTATTAAAAGTAATATTGGATGGCAATTGTCTCATTGAAAACCTTGTCAGTATTGCCTAGTGGGATAAAACCTGATAAAGGAAAAAAGTGTATAATGACATGTGTTCATAATGCTCCCCTTGATGATTGCGCCCCCTTAGATAGAAATTTATCATAAACCCTTGGTTTGTTAAGTTGGATGTTTATAAGGGTATAATGATAACTTTATAACTTATATGCATAGAGGCGGCATTCAAAATTTTAGTAGTCCATCTAATTGAGACACGTGGCACAACCCTAGAATGACACATAAACAACTAGGTTTGACCTCTTCAATAAAATAGAGACCTTCTGTCATTTTGCCTTCCACTTGATACTTCTCATCACAAAGAGAGTATGTCCTTCTATGTGGGAAAAAATTGTCATCGGAGTCTGAAATGATGACTGATGTTCTGGTGGCTATTTTTGCTAAAAGGAAGGTCAGTATTTGTTAGTATTTCGACTTGTAAAGTTTTGCATTTGTTCCTGGTTTGTTTTGATGGGGTTGCATGCATGGGTTTGGAAATGGGAAACGTACTTTTCCTGTATGTGTTATACTTTTTTGAAATTACAAAATATATAAAAAGTCACAAATGCAAAAAAAAAAAAAAAAATTAGTTAGGGTTTACGTTATGATGAAAAAGTTGCTTCCTTTATCATGTTTTATGTGTCAAATAGCATTTATGTGTTATGTAAAATATGTTTGTTGCATGATATCTCAATCCCTACAAGAGAGGAAGTGAGGGCATGATCTACCATTATCCTATGTGGAAACACTACCTAAGCCCTATTACACCCACATAATTGCCACTAACTATCAATTAGTGGCTCACTCGAGATGATGTGGTAGTTCCAAGCCACCATCTCCTTAAAGTAAGGTCCAAGCAACCTCTACACATTATAAATACCACTCCAAATGGTAAGACAATATAAAGCTTGTATACTCTACGCAATTCATATTATTTTCACTTTATATATATACTGTTTTGGCCGTTAACCTTAGCAATAGAGTGACCATGTTGGCATTCTCCTCTGGTGTTCTCACTCGAGGTAGTTTCTTATGATTGAAGGGAAGCAAATTCGGAACCCCATAGTTTCCTATTTCTCCTCAATTTGTAATAAATTTCACACACACACACACACTCACGCGCGTGCACACACACATACACACTCACGCGTGTGCACACACGCACACACATGCACGTGAGCACGAATGTGCACACACGCGCACACACACACACAAACAAGCGCACGAACAATAGTTTTGGCATAATCAAGAGGAATGGAGGTTGTGAGAGTAGTCAAACTACTGTAGACCAAAGCAGATATAAACATCATTTGAATTAATTAAATTGATATGGGTATTTAAGTAATTTCACAGTCAAAAGGGTCATTGCATGTAAATTTTTTAAGAGTGGGTTATATTTACAACATGGTCCTTAATTTCAGTCATTATTCGAATTTTTAGTATTTTGAATTATTGAATAAATAATTAAACATAATAATTATAAAAAATATTAATAAAAAATTTTGTTAAATTGGTTAGCTAAAGGAGGTTACTTCGCAATATTTAGGCTGGTGCTGTTGAAAGGAAAAGTCTTGAAATGTCCCAAGTTAACAGTCACTAATATCGTTGTTAAGTTTAGGGGTGGAAGCGTTACTTCTCAAAACCTTTGCACTCCTTGCCTGTCTGATTGAACGCAGGGTTGTCAAGTACTCCCCGTAAAAGAGTTAATCCTGTCAATTGATATATGCATCATGCATTGACGCGGGAAATAATAAATAACTAAAACACAGAATTGTATGATAAATCTAAGGGTTACTTCCAAGGGACCCTCTAATATTAGGTCAAAAATATATGATACCAGTCCTTTTCAAAAACCCACAGAAGACCCCCTACCGTTACCTTATGTGCCGTTAATTTGTCAAAACTTGGATATTAGTATTTTGCAATGATTAATTTATCCTTGACAACTCAGACGAATAAAAATCATGAGATGAAAGATAAATAAAAAATAAAAATTATATAAATACAGATAAAAATAAAAAATAATATTTTGAGATAATATTTTTGTTTCTCTCTCCAACTCGACTTTCCTTTTCTGCGCCTCATTCTCTGTCTGCAACAAAATTCAGATTGAGCCTTAATTCAGATTGAATCCATCTCCAGTTATTTCTCTCTGCAACGAAACCTAGATTGGAGAACATTCATACTCTTTTAAAATATTATTTTATTAAATAACTTAAAAATCCAAAATTCAAATCAAATTATTAATTGAATTTACAGAAAAACAAGTAATATAAATTTATCATGATCCTAGCAAACCCATTACAATTCACTTTTTTTTCTCATCTGGGTCAGTTATCTTTCCCTTCAAATCTTCAGTTCTGAAATCAATTATGGCTTCTTCGTTCTAATCTGCAGAAACCCATTTAAATTTGGTCAATTTCCTAACTAGGTCTCTATTGTTTTGGGTTTTTTGAATTCTGGTGAAGAAAATGGGATTAACGAACGTAAAACCACAACTGTAAAACACCTAGTGGAATAACAATTGTAAAACCACCTTTGCACACGCTCCAAACATCTCGTTGCCAATTCCTTGCTGCCACATCAATCAAAGCCCCAATCTCACAACCCACCTTGCAATAATCAGCGCAAATACAAATAATCTCATAAAATAAAATCAGAACTCTCTCGGCTTCCTTTTTAGCTTCTCAACTTGAGAAAGTCGACACAATTTCCTCCCTTCGTGATTCATTAAAACAAAAGAGAAAAGAACCATTAGTGGAGGTTGATAGGATTGGTGGAAATGGCAGCGACGGTGTCTGAGGTGGCGGAATTCTGGGGTGGCATCTTCTAGGGTGGTGAAGGAGAGAAAACGAAGGGTGATGAAAGGTAGAGGAAGAAGACGATGGTTGTGGCGGAGGAAGGTGGCGATGGTTGTGGCTGAGAAGAAGGAAGGTGGCAGCAATGAGTTAGAAGACAGGGAAGGTGGATAGCTTCAAGAATGGGGATGGCGATGAAACCGCGGTGTAGAGAGGAAAAAAACATATATATATATATATATATATATATATATAAAGTTTAATTTTTATTTATTTTAATTGAAATTTTTTTCGTCATTTAACTCATAATAATTTAATGTTAATATTTTAATTTAGATATTTGATGTTCAACCAAATTACCCTATTACCCTTACCTCTAAAAATTTAACATAACGGAAGGTAACGGTAGGGCGTCTTTTGTAATTTTGAAGAAGGCTAGTACTATCGGATTTTCGATCTAATATTAAAAGGTCGCTGATAATAACCCCAAATTTAATAATAAATACAAATATACTGTCATTTTTCTTAGTCAGATATTAACAATTAATTCTACTGACAAAATTAATGGAAGTGTCGATTGGAGGGAAATGCATCTTGGAAATAAAAACAAGTTAAAGACAAATATTTTAAATCCTTGCATCACCTGCTGTTGCTCACTCAAGTCAGTTATCAGCCACATGGCAGCGAGCTAGCGAAGGGGACAAAACAATTGACTCCAGAGAACTGGCCACTTATCACAACCTACGGCCAGCACTTACAAAGTTTGAGTAAAATAATTCAATTTTAAAATTGAAAATAGGTTAACGTCATGTGGCTCTCTTGCCTTTTAAAAAATATCGTGCATATAAATCTTTTATATGTTTATATAAATTTAACCCTTATATTTTGAGAAATATATTATAGACTTCTCTCCTATTAAATTTGTTATTAGGTTACATCATTTTTTTCCAAATTCTATTACAATGACTTAAATGCCTTAACTCAAGTTTTTCTTTCAAATTAAATATGACACAAATTAATAAATATATAAAAAAACACAAAAACAACTTTTAACATAAAAAATTGTAACTTAACCGACATGAATATATTTATATATATAAACAATTAAGATAAATAAAGAGAAGATAAGATTGAATGAGACTAAAATTAATACGTAATAAAGAAAAAAATTACATTTAACAAAATATAATAATAACAACAACTACTACTACTGCTACTAATTAATCAAATATTTATCATAATTCTAATTCAACTCAATCTCACTAAGCATCAATACTTTGCTTGAATAAATCATACTCAAAGTCACCAATACTGTGAATCTCAATTCATTGAAACCCAAAACAAACCCAGAAAAGCCAAACTCCTTGAAGCAAACAAAAAAAAGAAAAGATAACATACATAAAACATACAAATTACAAATTTGGAAATTTGGAAGCGTACAAATTACAAATCCAATGGGATCTTCAAAGGTAGTGTCTAGGTCATCTTCTCAATTGTTGCCTCCAGCACTTAGACTCAAGCCCAACAAAAACATCTCTCTCATTGTCTCCCCCAAATCACCCGCCTTCCAATCTCAACTCCCTACCTCTAAAAGACTCGTTTCTTAAATCCCACGATAAGCTATTCAAGAGAACACTTGTTATTTTTATTTTTATTTTATATTAAATTTAACTGATTTACATCTATCTAATGACAGATTTAACAAAAGGGAGTCCATGATGTGTTTCTTAAAACATAAGAACTAAATTTATATAAAAGTACAAAAGACCTATCAGTGTGATAATTTTCCAAGGAATGGGAGGTCCATGACATTAACCCAATTAAATAGACAAGAAAAATGTAATAAATCTAGATAAAAAAATGCTAATCTTATATTTATAAAGTTGATATGGTTTCACTTATTTAATGTCACATCACTTATCAGTGTTTATTACATTGGCAGCTCATATTAATCTTTCTATTCATTTTATGATATATTAACTTTGTATACAAACTTTACGAGCGTAACATTATTAATAAAAAAAATATAGGTGACATGCATTGGCTATAGTATTAAAATACTTACATTTAGTATTTGCTTTTCCAGAAATGTGTAAGCCCAAATTTCTTATATAAGTGATTCAAAAAATTGCTAGTTCAAGCTTTTCTTCCACAATTCTCAGATTCTATCTCAATATCCAACAAAAAAAAAAAAAAGAAATTACTCTCATTAATTATATGACTGACAAGATTGGTTGACATACCCACTCTAATACTTAAGTTAGTATACTTGAGCAAAATGAATTGAATTAATCATATGAGAGGTTTTACCACTAACTTTTCTTGGATGGAGTATTTATAGACGAATATGCTACTTGTGGTCATGCTACAGTGCACCAGGTACATGTTTCCATTTATATAAAAGTCGGGAAAGTGTATATAAAGGTTAGGAAAAAATATGTAAAAGTTAGAAAATGATTACAAAAACTTGAATATACTCATTTCTAACTTTTATATACTAATTTCTTACTTTTATATGGATGTAAGTTGGAAATAGGTTTTTTCAATTTTTTTTGACAACTGTTCTCAACTTTTATATACGTTTTCCTTACTTTTATATATACTTTTTTAACTAGTACATTGAAGCACTAGGTACATTGTAGCTATTAAATACTAATTTTTAATTATATATTTTATATTGCATTTTTTCATCCAATTCCTATTCTCTTCCAAATAATCTAGTTCAACAAAAAATTTCAAGTCTTTTGATTTTTTTTCCTATAATTCAAGTTTAGTACATTATTTAATTTAAAAAAGTATATAATTTCTTAATAGGTAGCGATTGTGAGTATTTTCTGTTAGGACCACGTTTGGAGAAAAACAAGAAGCTGAATTTTTGTTTTCCTATTCTTCCGCATATTTGTTTCTTATTCCAGTTTACTCTGATTTTACTACTTTATTAGGAAAGATCTTACTGTCTGTTATTTTCAAAATATTATTTTAAATTTGAAAAGTTATTTATTTTACTTTGCTTTAGGAAAGCTTCTTTATTGAATATCCTAAAGCAATTTTGTTTTCCTAGCATTTGTAATATGTAGATTTTGGGAAATGTAAGCATTAGAATTTTGCTTATGGTTTTGACGCCCACTGATAATAGTCAGAGACATCAGTCAGAGGTCTTTTTCGATCTACAAGGACACTAAAGCTCAAAAGTAAAATGGGATAGGAAGCCATGTAGGCTTAAGACCAGCACGGTATAGGCAATGAGTGGTAGAGACCTTAGGATTAGAAGTCATGTCAATGCCCTATGTTTGTTTGCCCTAAAAGGCAAATGACAGTGTTTGGGCTAAAAAATAGGTCAACGCTTTCATCATAGGGTTCATGCCTTAGGCTTATAGTCGCATGCCTTTAGCATATATATATAATGTTAAAAGAGATTACAATCGAGCATCCCACTATATATATAATGTTAGTTTTACATAACTTATATATGGGTGGTGTGTAGATATCACGACATTTTTCAAGAAAAAAAAAAGAGAGCTTTAACGCAAATTGGAATGCTTCTTTGATTCTATTTTATGAGTATCTTATTCATGTATGAGAGGTTGTGAATATGCATGAATTTCAATTAGGTCTGTCTGAGTTAATATACACTTGAGAGAACTTGCGAGTTGAGTGTTTATATAATTCAGTGTCAGACATCGTGGTTATATATTACTTAACAGTGTGTTGTTAAGTTGTTAGCGACAAAGAGTTGGCAGTGTCACTAGAGTTTAAGATCTTGTCAGATTTTGTTTTACAAAGATTAGGTTAGTGTGTGAGAGTGAGTCAGCACCATAAACGATCCTAAAGATTGTACAAACAAGAACTTAGTGAATTGCAGCTCTAAAGCTGTCCGTAGATGTAATTATTTTATTTTAAGAGTGTCTTATTCATGTATGAGAGATTGTGATCATGCATGAATTTCAATTAGGTCTGTCTAAGTTGGTATACACTTGAGACAACTTGCGAGTTGAGTGTTTATGTAATTCAGTGTCAGACATCGTGGTTATATATTACTTAACAGTGTATTGTTAAGTTGTCAGTGATAGAGAGTGGGCAATGTTACTAGAGTTTAAGATTTTGACGGGATTTTGTTTTACAAAGATTAGGTCAGTGTGTGAGAGTAAGTCGGCACTGTAAACGATCCTAAAGATTGTACAAACAAGAACTTAGTGATTGCAGCTCTAAAGCTATCCGTGGATGTAGGTTTTATAACCGAACCACGTGAAATCATCCTGTGCCATTTCACTTTACAGTTTATTGTTATATTACACATACCATCATACTTCCAGATCTTAGAATTGGTATCATAGGAGGTTCACTGACATACAAGTGAAGAAAAGATCACGTTGATTTGGAGGAATGGAGTTTATTCGTAATGGAGGATCCGAAACTCAACTACCTATTATTGACGATGGTAATTATTCATATTGAAAAGTAAGAATAATGATGTATATCAAATCTCTTGATGACACAGCATGGACCAATGTACTTAAAGGATGGACACCACCAACAAGATTGAATGCTTTTGACAATTTTGAACCCAAACCTGAGGAGGAATGGATTAATGAAGCATACCGACGTTTAAGCTAGAACTCAAAGGCTCTTAATGCGATTTTTGCTACTGTGGACTTAAATAACTTCAAATAGATTTCAAGGTGCAAAGTGACTAAAAAGGCTTTGGACATTCTTGAGGTAAAACATGAAGGTAATGCTTCTGTTACAAGATCTAAATTAATGAGATTAAATTCATAATTTGAGAACTTGATGATGCATAAGGATGAGTCGATTTCTGAGTTTTATTCTAAGTTATGTCACATCACCAATTCTGCATATATGCTTGGTAAGACTTTTACTGATGCAGAAGTTGTTAGCAAAATAATTGGATCTATTCCAGATAAATTTCAGCATAAAATTTCAATCATTGAAGAAGTTAAAAACACTAATGAGATAAAAATTGATAAACTTATTATCATTCTCCAAAATTTTGAGATTAATCATAGTACTAGGAAGCAAAAAGGGAAGAGCATTGCATTCAATGTTAAAACTGAAAAATATGATAGTGAAAGTAATGAGCTTGATGAAACTGATTCTAAACAGATTGCTTTTCTAAAAAAAATTATGTTCAGTTCATGAAAAATAATTTCAGGAAAAAGAATTAAGGAAAGCCATCAAACTCAAATGAAGACAAGTTAAGGAAATTCAACAAGGAAAATGACAAGAAGAAATCAAAGCAACCTGATAAGAAAGGACAGATTCAGTGTCATGAATCTTCTGGTTATGGGCATATTCAATCTGAATGTGCTACTCTCAAATAGAAGAACAAAGGCTTGACAGTTACCTGGAGTGATGAATCAGAATCTGATTCAGAAGATCAAGAATACATGAGAAATTTTATTGCATTTATAGCATCTGCTGGTAAAGGGAAAACTATTATGACTGACATAATAGAAAAGTGCAGAACTGATGATGAACATTCAAATACAAAAGATGATCCAGAATTCTATGAAAAGTTACAAGAAACTTACAATGCACTCTACAGTGAATGGCTGAATCAGAAAGAAGAAATCAAAACTTTGAAGAAGGAGATTAAAGTGCTGAAATGTAAAAAATCTTATGCGGAAAACTGTATCACAGAACTGAAGCTTGCTTTGATAGACAAAATAGCACATATTGAGAAAATTACAACAGAACTGATTGAGAGCAAAAGATGTGTTGATCAACTCAGAATTGGGTCAGCTAAACTTGATCAGGTCTTGAGTTTTGGAAGAGACAATTCTAACAAACATGAATTGGAGTATACAAAAGGTAATGTTGCATCCTCATCAACAATAATGTTTGTAAAAGCTTTAACATCAGGTAAAAATTTTGAATCTAACTCAAAAAGGTCAAGTCCTGGTTCAAAAAGCAATGAAGCATGTGTTTCTCCTCTATGCTCTTTCAAATCCAGTCCTGAAAAGTTAAGAAAATTCATTCCAACATGTTATTTTTGTGGTACCAAAGGGCATATTAGAAAGGTCAAGTCCTGGTTCAAAAAGCAATGAAACATGTGTTTCTCCTCTATGCTCTTTCAAACCCAGTCCTGAAAAGTTAAGAAAATTCATTCCAACATGTTATTTTTGCAGTACCAAAGGGCATATTAGACCCAGGTGTTTTAAATTATTGAATCTTTTGCATCAAAGGTCAAAACAGTTCAAACCGTTACCAAAGACACAACTGCAGTAGGTTAAGAAATAGAAGATAGTCTGCAAAGTTGCTTTTACTGCACTTAAACATTCTTTTAACGATTTGTGGTACTTTGACAGTGGTTGTTCCAGGCATATGATTGGAAATAAACAGTTTTTGAAAGATTTTGAAACATGTAGGAAAGGAAATGTCACTTATGGTGATGGAGCAAAACGTAAAATCATTGGCAAAGGCACTTTCAATGTCAAAGGCCCACCTAACTTCCAAAATGTCTTGCTAGTTGAAGGTTTGAAAACTAATCTAGTTAGTATTAGTCAGATATGTGATGACAAGTATATTGTCAATTTTACACAAGACAAATGTATGGTTTTAGACAATCTTGATAAATGCATTTTAGAAGGAAATAAATCTTTGAATACTTGTTATTCGGCAAAAATTGCATTTCATGCTAGGATCTCGGATTTAGAATTGTGGCATCAAAAATTAGGACACTTAAATTACAAAGACTTGGTTAAATTAACTAAGTTATGTGTTGTAAAAGGAGTTCCTAAACTTGGTGATAAAATCAACGAAATTTGTGGACCATGTCAAATAGGAAAACAAATTAGAAGTGCACACAAATCAATCCCACATCTTAGCACATCCAAAATACTTGATTTGCTTCATATGGATCTTATGGGTCCTATGCAAATTGAAAGCATTTCTGGTAAGAGATACATATTTGTTTGTATGGATGACTTTTCTAGATATACTTGGGTTGATTTTGTTAAAGAAAAATCTAACACTTTTGAAGCTTTCAGGAATCTTTATGTTAAGCTTGGAAATGAGCAAAACAAGAACATTGGTAGGATAGTGAGAATAAGAAGTGATCATGGCAAAGAGTTTGAAAATGTTAGCTATGCTGATTTTTGCAAATATCATGGAATTGAACATGAATTTTCAGCTCCCAAAACTCCAGAGCATAATGGCATTGTGGAGAGAAAAAATAGAACTCTTCAAGAGATGGCTAGGGTGATGCTCAATAGCAAGAAGTTGACCAAAAGGCTATGGGTTGGAGCAATAAGCACTGCTTGTTATATTTCAAATAGAGTTTTTCTAAGACCTAGTACTAACCAGACACCTTATGAAATTTTAAAAAGAAGAAAACCTAATTTGAAATGTTTTCATGTTTTTGAATGCAGGTGTTACATTTTAAATGATAGAGAGCAATTAGGCAAATTAGATCCAAAAAGTAATGAAGGAGTTTTTGTGGGATATGCATAAAACAGCAAAGCTTTTTGAGTCTATAATTTTTGAATTGAGTCAATCATGGAATATGCAAATGTAGTATTTGATGATATGGATGATTATACAAAGTACTAACACAAAGAAAGCATAACCAGCTTCACAGAGAATGTAGAAAGATCAGTACCAAACAACAATAACAGTAAAAAGGATTTAGTTATGAAAAAGGAAACAACTGTTGTTACATCACACACAACAATGACATCTGACAACACAGATCTGAACAAAAACTCTATTAGAAATGAAGATGAAAGAAAAGATCCACCCACTTGGATACAGAAGGCATATCCAACCAGCTTTATCATTGGAACATCAGATGGTATGATAAAAACTAGAAGCAAGGTGAGAAATCAGGTAACATTTGCATGTTATGTTCATTTGTTGCACCAAAAAATGTGAAAGAAGCTTTAAAAGAAGATGTTTGGATTCAGACAATGCAAGATGAACTTAATTAGTTTAAAAGGAATAAAGTATAGGAATTAGTTTCTAGGCCAGAAAATGCAAATATCATTAGAACTAAATGGATATTTAAAAATAAAACTGATAAAAATGATCAAGTAGTAAGAAATAAGGCTAGGCTAGTAGCACAAGGTTACACACAAGTAGAAGGCATAGATTTTGATGAAACCTTTGCACCAGTAGCTAGACTTAAGTAAATCAGATTACTACTTGCAATTGCTTGTTTGCTTGATTTTATATTGTACCAAATGGATGATAAAACAGCCTTTTTAAATGGCTATCTCAATGAAGAGGCTCTTGTTGAACAGCCTAAGGGATTTGAAGAGCCTAAATATCCTGATTTTGTGTACAAATTGCATAAAGCATTTTATAGGTTGAAACAAGCTCCTAGAGCTTGGTATAAAAGATTAAAAAACTTTTTGATCAATAGAGGTTATAGTAGAGGCAGCAATGATAAGACTTTATTTATCAAACATGCATCTAACTATTTTATTGTTGCTCAATTATATGTAGATGACATTGTGTTTGGATCAACTAACAAAAGCAAAACTACTGAGTTTGTTAAGTTGATGCAGGAAGAGTTTGAGATGAGCATGGTAGGAGAATTAAATTTTTTTCTTGGATTGTAGGTTAAACAAATGAATGATGGGATATTCATATGTCAATCGAAATATGCTAGGAACCTTGTAAAGAAATTTGGACTTGAGAATGCAAAACCAATGAAAACTCCTATCAGTACTAACCTGAAACTTTCAAAAGACAATACAGGAAAAGAGGTTGATGCAAGTTTATATAGAAGCATCATTGGCAGTTTGTTATACCTCACAACAATTAGACTAGACTTGTGTTTTAGTGTAGGACTTTGTGCAGGATTTCAAGCAAATCCCAAAGAATCACACCTGACAGTAGCTAAAAGAATTATCAGATATGTACATGGAACCTATGATTATAGGATATGGTTTTCTAAAGATACAAATGATTATCTTGCAGGGTTTAATGATGCTGACCGGGCAGGAAATGCAAATGACAGGAAGAGCACATCTGGTGGATGTTTTCATCTTGGTACTTGTTAGCCCTAAAGCTACATGATAATTTTGATGATAACAATACACATTGATTAATTGAGATTTACTAACATGTTTATTTATGTGCAAGAGTAAGATCATTGAAATAATTATAAAATCAAGAAGAGGCTTATTAAAATGAAGTGTTGAAGCTAAGGAGAAGACTACATGTTAAAGGCACCAAAGTTTAAGAACAAGAAATTCAAATTTCAAGTGTAAAGTCGTCCAAATCATCATGCAAGTTGAAAGACAAATAGAAGCAGCTGACATGAGCACCGAATACTCTTTTGGACATATCTTGAGGTAAAAATATCCAAATCACTTGATTCTTATTGAATTGGAAAGCTGACTTAATGAGGCACATTTCATATGTTTTGAATAAATTCAAATTTAAAATGGAAGGCCGACATAATTGACATGAAACTCGGTGGACTGACACAAGGAAGAAAAATCAACTCACTTGAGCACTGAATGGTCTTTTGGCCATATCTTAAGATAGAGATATCCAAATTCTTTGATTTTTAATGTTTTGGAAAGCTAATTCAAATATGCAGATCTTTTATGTTTTGAAGAAATTCAAATTTCAAATAGCAGGCTGACATAATTGACATGCAATTCAGTGGACTAACACAGAGAAGAAAAATCAACTCATTTGAGCACCAAATGATGTTTTGTCCATATCTTGAGTAAAAGATATCCAAATGACTTGATTCTTACAGCATTGGAAATATGATTCAATGGATCAGATTTCATATTCTTTGAAGAAATTCAAATTTCAAACAGAAGGCCGACATAATACACATGCAAGTCGGTGGACTGACACATGAAAGAAAAATCAAGTCACATGAGCACCGAATGGTGTTTTGGCCATATCTTGAGCTACAGATATCCAAATGACTTGGTTCTTGATGCGTTGGAAAGCTTATTCAAATGTGCAGATATTTAGTGTTTTATAGATTTTCAAATTTCAAACGTAACATTGACAAAAATGTCAGACAAGATTACGGTTTTTATGGTGGGCAAAAACTTTGGAGTTGGTGTCTTCACTTGACTAAGTTCATCCCATTTGCCTATAAAAGGAGCCCTTCTCCCATGCATTCAACAAGCATCTATCAGGAAAAAAAAAAACAAGAGAAATATCAGTCTAGAGAGCTTTTATATTCTTTTTCTACTATTTGAAGAGGGTTGTACTTTTGTTGTAAAAATTTTCTTTGTTCTTGTATTGTGGTGAGAGTGAGATCTACTTGTAAAGGATAAAAGTTATCCTTGAGAGAACTCTTCCCTTGGTGAGGTTGTTCATCAAGAAGAACTCTTGGTGTGGTGTTATCAAGGGTTGAAGAAAGTTGCCTTGGTGAGATATCAAGAAGAACTCTTGATGTGGTGTTATCAAGAGTTGAAGAAAGTTGCCTTGGTGAGGTTGTTCATCAAGAAGAACTCTTGGTGTGGTGTTATCAAGGGTTGAAGGAAGTTGCCTTGGTGAGGTTGTTCATCAAGAAGAACTCTTGGTGTGGTGTTATCAAGAGTTGATGAAAAAAGTCTTGGTGAGGTTGTTCATCAAGCAAGTTGTAAAGATTTCTACAACTTAGTGGAAAGCTTAGCTCGTGGAGCTAGGAGCCCGTGGACGTAGGCAAGGATTGTCGAACCACGTAAATTGAGTTTGCACTCTCTCTATCCCTATCTATTTATATTTACTTGCACTTGTGATTGTTCATTATTGTTATTCTCTTGATTGTATCTTTGATAAATTCTAATTTCATCTTTTTAACCTTTATTCTCAAAGAAAGAGTTAAATAATTTTGACCTTTCAAGAAAAGTTTTCTAAATCCGTTTTTATAAATAAAAACCCAATTCACCCCCCCTCTTGGGTTGCCATACCTGGGTCAACAAGTGGTATCAGAGCAAGGTTGCTCAATTTTTTAAATCTTAATCGATTTTTGAGCTATGGCAACTTTTAATTCAACTTCAGATGTTGAGGGACTTTCTATCTCTAGACCTCCATTTTTTAATGGAAGTGATTACTCTTATTGGAAAACTAGAGTGAGTATTTTCTTGAAATCTTTTGATTATGATTTGTGGTCTATTGTTTTGGAAGGACCTTTTGTTCCTACCAAAATTGAAAATGGGAGAATGCATGCTTAAAGAACCTAAAGAGTTTATGAGATGATAAAAAGAAATTGAGTTTGAATGCTAAAGCTATGAATGTGTTATATTGTGCTCTAGATAGAAATGAGTTTAATAGAATATCTACTTGTTCTACGGCACAAGAAATATGGCACACACTTGAAGTAACTCATGAAGGAACTAGTCAAGTTAAAGAATCTAAAATTAGTATGCTAGTTCATAGTTATGAGCTTTTTAAGATGAAATCGAATGAATCAATTTCTGAAATGTTTACTAGATTTACGGATATTGTCAATGCTTTGAAATCTCTTGGTAAATCTTATTCTAATGTTGAAATGGTGAGAAAGATTCTTAGGTGTCTACCAAAATCTTGGGAGCCAAAGGTGACGGCAATTCAAGAAGCAAAGGACCTCACCAAACTACCATTAGAAGAACTTATGGGTTCTCTCATGACTCATGAAATCACCTTGAAAGAGAATGAAGAAGAAGATTGCAAAGTGGCAAACATGTGCTTCATGGCTTTAAGAGAAAATGAGATAAGTATTCTAAACCATGATCGTAAGCTTTCATATGATGAATTACTTGAAGCATTCCAAAATTTACATGTGCAAGTTGATAAACAAAATTCAAAAATTAATGCTTTCAAAAAGAAGTCAAAAATCATGTTATCTCAATTAGAAGAGGTGGTAGAAATAAATGAAGCTTTAGAAAATGAAAATGAAATTTTAAAGCAAAAAGATTTTGAAAGTTTGGAAAGTCAAATACATTTATTAAAAACTGAAAATGACATTTTAAAACAAAAGGATTTTGATAAATTGGAGAAACAAAATGCTATTTTGAAAAAGGAAAATAATGACTTAAGAAATATTGTTGATAGTTTTACAAAAAGCACAAAAAATTTGAATTCTATGTTACAAAACCAAAGGTGTGTTTTTGATAAAAGAGGTTTAGGATATAAAACTCATAAAAATCAAAAGTATTTTAAAATTATTTTGCTCATGCATCTTCTTGGAATAATCCTAATCATTCATGTACTTATTGTGGAAGAAAAGGACACAAAGTGCATTCTTGCTATATTAAAAGAAATCATAATTTGAAACAAATATGGGTTCCAAAAAGTACCATAACTAACCCCCAAGGACCCAAGAACTTTTGGGTACCAAAAAGTTGCTCCTTGAATGTTGATTGTAGAGACAAAGGAGTGGCAAACACAAGTGGTACTTAGATAGTGGATGCTCAAGGCATATGACCGGAGATGCCTCCAAGTTCTCAAGATTAATCATGAAGAAAGGAGGATATATGACCTTCGGTGATAATGCCAAAAGGAAGGGTAATCGGACATGGTGATATTGGTAACCCTTCTTCACCTATTATTAAAGATGTTTTGCTTGTTCATGGTTTGAAACATGATTTGATTAGCATTAGTCAATTGTGTGATAAGGGATATTTTTTTACTTTTGAGCCTAATAGACGTGTGATTAAGGATGTTAGTAACAATAAGACATTATTTGTTGGTAATAGATGTGGTAATATTTATACAATTGATATTGATGTTAATGATCATGTAGAAAATTGTTTCATTGTTAATAATGATGCTTGGTTATGGCATAGAAGGTTAGGTCATGCTAGCATGGACACAATTTCAAAAATTTCTAAAAATGATTTAATTGATGGTTTTCCAAGAATAAAATTTGAAAAAGGATAATATTTGTGATGCTTGTCAATTTGGAAAACAAGTGAGAACTTCTTTTAAACAAAAGAAATTTATTTCAACAAATAAATCTCTACAATTACTTCATTTAGATTTGTTTGGACCATCAAGAACTCAAAGCCTTGGTGGAAAGTATTATGTTTTTGTTATTGTAGATGATTATTCAAGATTCACTTGAGTATTATTCTTAAAAACTAAAAGTGAGGCTGCACAAACTTTTTCAAAATTTACAAAAAGAGTCCAAAATCAAAAAGGGTATTTTATTGTGTCCATTAGGAGTGATCATGGTGGTGAAGTAGACAATGTTGCATTTGAAAATCTTTGTGATGAAAATGGTTTTGAACATAATTTTTCCTCACCTAGAACTCCACAACAAAATGGTGTTGTTGAGAGGAAAAATAGGACTATCCAAGAAATGGATAGGACCATGTTACTTGAAAATAATTTGCCAAAATATTTTTAGGCCAAAGCCGTTAATATCGCATGCTTTATAATCAATAGAGTCCATTTTAGAGCTTTAGTAAAGAAAACTCCTTATGAACTTTGGAAAGGAAGAAAACCCAACATTAGATTTTTTAAAGTTTTTGGATGTAAATGTTTTATTTTAAACACCAAGGATAACCTTGGAAAATTTGACGCAAATGCCGATGTTGGAATTTTTGTTGGCTACTCCAACCATAGTAAAGCATATAGAGTTTTTAACAAAAAGACTCTTACTATTGAAGAATCTATGCATATTGAATTTGATGAAACTAATGTTATTTCTTCAAAGAATTTAGATGATGATATTGTTGAGATAGAAGGGCAAATCAAAGAATCAAGGCTTGATGAAAAGAGCCAAGATGAATTACAACTTCAACAAGAAAAGCTTGAGGAAGTAAATGATTCTTCCCAAGAATTACCAAAGGAATGGAGGTATGCAAAAGCTCACCCTAAAGATCTCATTATTGGTGAACCATTACAAGGTATGAGAACTAGATCTTCTTTTGGAAACTTTTGTAATCATTTTGCATTTGTCTCTCAATTTGAACCAAAATCTTTTAAAGAAGCCGAAAATGACGAAAGTTTGATTTTGGCTATGCAAGAAGAATTGAACTAATTCGAGAGAAATCAAGTTTGGGAATTAGTCCCTAGACCCAAATACGACTAAACCCCTTAGTCAAGATAGATTTTGCATAATTAGAAGAGAAGTAGGCATGTTGAATATGTCTTAATTTTTCTTTTATATGATAATCTTTAAATGGTAGCATATGTTAAAGGGGAGAATATAGTTAGGGGGAGTAATTAATTTGACTACATCTTTTTGATGATAACAAAAGGGGGAGAAATGGATGGTTTGCATGGTTTGCTTATATTCATAACAATTGTTCTCTTTTTGCTTATTGTTGATTTTATTTTCATTATTGATTTTAGATTATATTTTAAAGCAATCAATGGTTTGTCATCATCAAAAAGGGGGAGATTGTTAACCCTAAGGCTACATGATAATTTTGATGATAACAATACACATTGATTAATTGAGATTTACTAACATGTTTATTTATGTGCAAGAGTAAGATCATTGAAATAATTTTAAAATCAAGAAGAGGCTTATTAAAATGAAGTGTTGAAGCTAAGGAGAAGACTACATGTAAAGGCACCAAAGTTTAAGAACAAGAAATTCAAAATTTCAAGTGTTAGTCGTCCAAATTAATCATGCAAGTTGAAAGACAAATAGAAGCAGCTGATATGAGCACCGAATATCTTTTGGACATATCTTGAGGTAAAAATATCCAAATCACTTGATTCTTATGGAATTGGAAAGCTGACTTAATGAGGCACATTTCATATGTTTTGAATAAATTCAAATTTAAAATGGAAGGCCGACATAATTGACATGAAACTCGGTGGACTGACACAAGGAAGAAAAATCAACTCACATGAGCACCGAATGGTCTTTTGGCCATATCTTAAGATAGAGATATCCAAATTCTTTGATTTTTAATGTTTTGGAAAGCTAATTCAAATATTCAGATCTTTTATGTTTTGAAGAAATTCAAATTTCAAACAGCAGGCTGACATAATTGACATGCAATTCAGTGGACTGACACAGAGAAGAAAAATCAACTCATTTGAGCACCAAATGATGTTTTATCCATATCTTGAGTTAGAGATTTTTAAATGACTTGATTCTTATGGCATTGGAAAGATGATTCAATGGATCAGATTTCATATTCTTTGAAGAAATTCAAATTTCAAACAGAATGCCGGCATAATACACATGCAAGTCGGTGGACTAACACATGGAAGAAAAATCAAGTCACATGAGCACCGAATGGTGTTTTGGCCATATCTTGAGCTACAGATATCCAAATGACTTGGTTCTTGATGCGTTGGAAAGCTTATTCAAATGTGCAGATATTTAATGTTTTATAGATTTTCAAATTTCAAACGTAACATTAACAAAAATGTCAGACAAAATTACGGTTTTTATGGTGGGCAAAAACTTTGGAGTTGGTGTCTTCACTTGACTAAGTTCATCCCATTTGCCTATAAAAGGAGCCCTTCTCCCATGCATTCAAGAAGAGCAAGACAAGCATTTTATCAACCAAAAAAAAACAAGAGAAATATCAAGTCTAGAGAGCTTTTATATTCTTTATCTACTCTTTGAAGAGAGTTATACTTTTGTTGTAAAAATTTTCTTTGTTCTTGTATTGTGGTGAGAGTGAGATCTTCTTGTAAAGGATAAAAGTTATCCTTGAGAGAACTCTTTCCTTGGTGAGGTTGTTCATCAAGAAGAACTCTTGGTGTGGTGTTATCAAGAGTTGAAGGAAGTTCCTTGGTATGTTCATCAAGAAGAACTCTTGGTGTGGTGTTATCAAGAGTTGAAGGAAGTTGCCTTGGTGAGGTTGTTCATCAAGAAGAACTCTTGGTGTGGTGTTATCAAGAGTTGAAGGAAGTTGCCTTGGTGAGGTTGTTCATCAAGAAGAACTCTTGGTGTGGTGTTATCAAGAGTTGAAAGAAAAAGTCTTGGTGAGGTTGTTCATCAAGCAAGTTGTAAAGATTTCTACAACTTAGTGGAAAGCTTAGCTCGTGGAGCTAGGAGCCCGTGGACGTAGGCAAGGATTGCCGAACCACGTAAATTGAGTTTGCACTCTCTCTATCCCTATCTCTTTATATTTACTTGCACTTGTGATTGTTCATTATTGTTATTCTCTTGATTGCATCTTTGATAAATTCTAATTTCATCTTCTTAACCTTTATTCTCAAAGAAAGAGTTAAATAATTTTGACCTTTCAAGAAAAGTTTTCTAAATCCGTTTTTATAAATAAAAACCCAATTCACCCCCCCTCTTGGGTTGCCATACCTGGGTCAACAGTACTAACTTAGTTTCTTAGCACAGCAAAAAGCAGAATTCCATCTTTTTGTCTACTGCTGAAGCTGAACATAGTAGCAGGAAGTTGTTGCACACAACTGCTTTGGATGAAGCAAATGTTGAGTGATTATGGTATTGTACAAAAACCTATAACTGTGGTTTGTGATAATACTAGTGCTATAAATATTTCCAAAAATCATGTTCAACATTCTAGAACAAAACACATTGACATAAGATACCATTTTATAAGGGAGCTTGTAGAGTCTAAGGTGATACACATTGAACACATCCCCATTGATAAACAATTAGCTGACTTGTTCATTGGATGCAACAAGATTTAAGAATCTAAGAAAAGCCATAGGCATCTCTCAGTTTTCTGAATAAGCATTGCTTACTGTTATGTTAATTATATCTGCAAAATTATAAGTTTTCTTCTAATTAAGCATATCTGAATTGTATTATAAAATTGTGTGAATGTTAAGATATTGGTTTAAAATGAAAAATACAGAGAGGGCTACTAATATATGATGTGTGAAAGCCATCATTGAATGTAACCTCAAAATATCTAAGAAATATATTCAGGTCACCTACTCAAATGAAAAGAGCTACCTCTATATTGTGTGAAAGCTACTGTATTTATAATTCAATGCGATTAATTCTTAATGAATATGTCAAAATGATATTTTTGATATCTCAATTGATTGAAAAATAAACAGCTTTCATATGAAGATTATAAACAGCTCTGAAATATGTTTTTTTTAAGAATGATTCATATGATGTCCAGATATTATTGTTATGTTAAATGTAATTATTTTCTGTTGTGTTTTTCATATCATACGATGCTTTTTGTGCCTAACTGAAATTTGACTTTCTTGTGTGTCCATGTGTCAAAATGTCATGTCAGCTTTGTTGAATTGAGAGAGAGAAACTTCAGCGGCGGGAATCCTAACTCTATTAAATTCCTTATTTTAATGAAAATCAAATTTTGAATTTTGTTTCTCATTAATGATATTAATAAAGTTGTTTTGGAAAAGGAATTAAATTTTGAAATTTATGTGAAATCGAATTTTATTAACTCAGTTTCTTCCCAAGTATATCACAAACATAGTTAGGGTTATTTTAGTTCATATCACAGTCAATCAGCTTTGCATCCATTCTCTCTCTCTCTCTCTCTCTCTCTCGTCTTGCTTCTCTCTGTTCTAGCAAAACACTTGCAGCTCTTAACCCCTAAGAATTGCGTCATTATCTAAATCTGCGAAGACTACCACTACATCATCTTCCTCACACGACTCTGGTTACAACAGTAATGACAGTTCTCAATCATCCCAATCTTAACAACGGCATGCAGAGATCCGGATTAATCCTTCAATGAGTGAAGATGAGTCACTTCTAGTTAAATGAATAAAAGACAAAGTGAAGCCAAAGTTCAACAAGTTCCTCACAACAGCTGTTAAGTATAATTTCTTGAAGTATACATCAACGAGGAAGTTGCAGATAGAAAGGCCAGTGAAGGTAACCTACTTCAACAAGTATGGTTTAAGTGAATTCTTGAGTCCCTTTACTAGACTAGAACGATTAAAAATTTCCTACCCCCTGTTAAGTCTTTGATTCAAGAATTTTATGCGAATATCACTGCGTCAATTGATGACTCGAAGAGCTTTCATTATCACAAAGTGTATTGTTGGGAAAATTTTGTGAAATTTTCACCTAATGTCATTAACACTTTCTTTGATATACCCATTGGTAGTCTGCACTCTACTGAAGAAAAATTTGATATGGCAATTGTACTTAAGGAATTAACTGGTCGAGAGGATTTAGTTTGGAATCTGAGAGATGACATTAATTAACAATACCTTAGAAAGAAGTGCAAGGTTCTGCATAAGATAGCATAGTTTGATTGGTTCCCTTATTCACATCAGAACCAGGTCAGGGGAGATAAAGTGAAATTTCTATTCTATTTGGGTACAAATAAACCAATTAATTTAGGTTTATAGATTTATAGAATGATTGTCCAAATTGTACCATATAAATCCGATTACCATTTACTTATATTTTCTTGTTTTATTCAAGGTATTTTAGCTCAAAATGGTATTCCTATCAGCCCAAAAGAGCACATTGAGATTTTGTCTAAATCCATCACGAAAGAATTTCTGCATCGACAGCATGACAAATCTGATCTGCCTATCCCTGAACCAAAACCAAGAAGAGTTTAAAATAATCTAATGAGCAATGTAGACGAGCAGCTTGCTTTGATAAATTCTTTTTTATCTGATATTGTGTAGGATCTCAAGGACATCAAAGCAAAGCAGTCTGCATTGGAGAATAAACTTGCTGGAAAATCTGTTGCTGTAAAAAAACCACAACCCATGGAAACTATAGATGTGGTGCAAGAGTATTTTGCAGAGCAAATGCCAGAGTCAACACAGCAAATGTCAGAGGACGAACAAGCTGAACAACCTGTTGTTAAGACAGACATGACAGTAGAAAAGAAAAAGAAGAAAAAGAAATTAGAGAAGAAAGCTAAAGGAACTTAGTTGAAGGGTAAGAAGAAGGTCAAAGTGGTGAAGAAAAAGTCTGACAAGAAGAAGAAGAAAATTGCAACAACAGTTCCAAAACTGAAGGATGAATCATTGTCAAATGAATCATCTCAAGAGGAACCTGAAATAACATCATCGTCACCACCTTCTGGAGAAAAACCTGACATTGCACCAGTTCCTGAAGTAGAGCAACCTGTCTCTCCACCACCACAGTCATCTCCATATGAAGCAGAACATACACCTGATGCAGAACACACACAGGAACCAGTTCCTAAAGTAGACACAACAGAAACAGCCAAAGAAATCCCAGCTCAGCTTGCAGCAGAATCACTTGTGGATCTATAACAACCTGTTGTTGAGTCGCAGCCAACTGAAACCAGTGTAGACAGACTTGACAAGAAAATCTGCAAGATTGTGGCAGAGGTCACTACTACTTCATCTGATACAACCGGAGAACAGGCCACTCTTGTGGTTTTTGAACAGTCTACACCTTCTACCACTAGCAAAAGGTTCAAGACTAAGGCTAGTAGAATCAAGAAATGACCTGGCAGTTCATCTTCGCCTCCTGTTCGCAAGTCTATCTGACTTCGTTAAAGTGCTTTATTTTTTTTTTTTTTTGGAACTTGTTATGAAATCACGAGGGAAAAGAAATTTCTAATTCTCTTCTCTGATTCTCTTTCGATAATTTTTTGTTTAACTGATTTTACTTGAATTCAAGGAAAATAAGTTAGGGAGAGTCTTTATATTTGAATTCCAACTGCTTTATGACTTTATGACTTGTGTTTTTTATTTGTTCCTTGCATATTTACATTGTTTGATCTTTTTGTCACATTTTTTTATTTATTAGCTCTGATCTTGCTTTGGTTGAATGTTGTTTGACAGGTTTGTCCACTTAACTTTGTTTTGTTTTTTGCAGGACATTTACATTTCAGACATTCTTTCTATTATGACTTATTTTTGTTGTGTGGTTTATAACTGCACAGTTGTTATTTCTTTAAGCATGTCATTTTCTGTTTGATGGATCATGATTGCTTATAATTGTTTTGGACTTATCTTTATGTGATATTCCTTGATCAGAAATAGTTTGGTGTTTTTATCACAAGTTACTAAAAAGGGGGAGATTGTCGGTGTCAATGTATGACACTATTGCATGTGCCATGCACATTATTATTTTGGCCAATTTGTTGATAAAACTAGAATGTTAGACTGCTTCTTATTTTACTGTTTTTAGAAGTATAATTTAGGAAGTACTTGATTCATAATGAATATCTCTTTAGATTAGGACATTATTTGATGTATCCTAGTTAAATTATGAGTGTATTTATTTGGGTCCTATTTCATTTAGGAGTTATTTATATATTTCCTAGAGTATTGTTCTTTATCCTAATTCGAGTTTGATTAAGATTTTACTGGATTTTAAAAGATATTACAATTGGGCATCCCACTATATATGTAATGTTATTTTTACGTAACTTAAATATGGGTGGTGTGTGGATGTCACGATATTTTTCAAGAAAAAAGAAGAGAGCTTCAACGCAAATTAGAATACTTCATTGATTTTATTTTATGAGTGCCTTATTCATATATGAGATGTTGTGATCGTGCATGAATTTCAATTAGGTCTGTCTGAGTTAATATACAATTGAGAGAACTTGTGAGTTAAGTGTTTATGTAATTCAGTGTCAGACATCGTGGTTATATATCACTTAACAGTGTGTTGTTAACAACAGAGAGTGGGCAGTGTCACTAGAGTTTAAGATATTAGTGGGATTTTGTTTTACAAAGATTATGTCAATATGTGAGAGTGAGTCAGCACTGTAAACGATCCTAAAGATTATATAAACAAGAACTTAGTGAATTGTAGCTCTAAAGCTGTCCGTTGATGTAGGTTTTATAACCGAACCACATAAAATCCTCCTGTGTCATTTTACTTTACAATTTACTGTTATATTGCACATAACTTCATACTTCCAAATCTTACAGTGCAAAAATATCTTCTTCGATTACTGATATGATGGGAAAACACTAATTTATTTGAATATGTAAGATGGGTTTTTTTAACAACTGAGGTTCTTAGTCTTTTAACCTGTGGTCTATGTTAAGAAAGAAGGGGTTTTGATTTGTTATGCATATTATGTTAGCTTTGATGACAAAGTTTGAATTTTACAATTTCTTTTCATATTTTTTTTAGTGCTCTAAATATTCACCAAGTCTGAGTTTGTATTTTAATTAAGTGCATGTTGGAATTTTGTGATGGAACAATACAAATTTATTTGTATGTTGGAATTTTTTTGATGGAATAATAAATATTTTATTGTCTATAGACAAGGATTTTGTATGATTTATAGGGTTAGGTCTATTCTATGAATATATATTTTGGTGCTTATGATCTGGAAGTAGTGAATATGTGATTTTGTTTTAAAGTTTTGATAGTTTCACTTTAGTTTTGTTTTAATTCCTCTTTTATATATGTGTGTGCGCGCGCACGTGTGTATTTATTTATTTACTCTTTTTTTTTCAATGCAGTGAATTGAAAATGTTGCCCTTTTTAGTGAAAGTGACTATTGCAGGTGAGGTTCAAGACCTGGGTTTTATTGACCTTGATGAGTACAATATGATGACACTTATGTCCAAAGCGAAAAATTAAAGCTGGGGGGAATGCTATATTTTAAGTGTTGTGAAACCAAGATCTTTGCTAACCAATTCCACCCAAGAACTAAACAATAACAAAGCACAATTGAAATATCAATCAAGGCAAATAATCAAACAAGCAATCATTAAACACAGGAGACAACACCACTTCATGAAGACCCTACATCAACTACGAAGGCTTCGGATGAATTTCACTATGAAGAAGAAAACGGATTACAAGGTGTTTATAATACTCTCTCACTAAGAATCACTCCCTTTCTTAGCCCTACACGCTTTCGTAGAAACCCTACAAGAGAATATAATAAAGTCCTTTCTCAAATAGAAAAGAAAGCCTTTAATAATGTCCTGGTCATGAACAGTAACTGCCTTTTACGCCGTGACACAATGTGCCTTGCACAGGAGTGCAAGATCTTTGCCTAAAGACGAAGTATCTTTTCTTCGTTGTTGCGCAGCAGCACAACTCACCTTTTACAGGAGCGCAATAACTCTACCAAGTTGCGTAAGAGCACGACCTTTATTGCGCAGGAGTGCAGGTCCCCAAGTTTGCATCGAATTTAACTAGGATTTTGAGCCAAAACCAACAAATCTCCATCTTGGATCGCAAATCCTCCATCTTCATAACATACTGCAATTTTCCCTCAATAGAACTCATCGAGGAACCTTATTCTTGACCTTTAAGAGATCCAGACAATACAAGAACTTACTAAATGGCACTACCTTTGTAGCCATATCAGCTGGATTATTTATCGTAGGAATCTTCTCTATTTTTATAGGCCCTTTAGCTATAACATCATGAATAAAATGTAACCTCACATCAATGTGCTTAGTACTTCCTCATACATTTGATTCTTCGTCAGATATATAACACTTTCACTATCACAAAACACAGTCATAGTTTATTTTGTGACACCCCAGGTTCAGCTACCAAGCCTATTAATCACAAAGCTTCCTTTATAGCTTCAATAACATCTATATACTTAGACTCCACCGTTAATAAAGCAACAATCCGTAGTTAATAAAGCAACGATTGATTGGAACTGAGCTTTTCAACTAACACATCCTCTACCAAATGTGAACACATAGCCCACCTCCTTTTATTAAGATCTCATGTATGATCCATATCAACAAAGCCCTCTAATATTGTCCCTTCTTGTTCTATTTTATCACTCATCAATCCTTTACTGATTGATCCTTTTAAGTATCTCAGTAACCATTTAACTGCTTCCTAATGAACCTTACCCGGATTCATCATAAACCTACTAACAACTGATACAACTTACGCAATATGTGGACGACTGCACACCATCAAGTACATGCCACTCCCTATTGCATTCGCATGTGGAATCTTGTCCATTTGAAGTTTCTTTTCATCTGTCTTGGGACACAACTAAGATGAAAGTCTAAAATGTGTTGCCAATGGTACACTGACAGCCCTTGCACCACCCATATTAAACCAATGCAAGACTTTTTAAGATAGTTTTTCTAAGATAAGAATAGTGTACCTTTATCTCTATCTCGATGAATCCCCAATATCCTCTTAGCCTTCCCTAAGTCTTTCGTATCAAACTCAGTGTGCAGCAACTCCTTTAAGTCTTGAACTTTTGAGATTACCATACTGGCTATGAGCATATCATCAACATACAAGAGCAATTAAATCATATCTAAACATATAATTCCCCTATAGTAAACACAACTATCATAGGATCTTCTTAAGAAACTCTTACTCATTATAAATGCATCAAACTGCAGATACTATTGTCTTGGACTTTACTTCAAATCATACAATGATTTCCTCAATAAGCAAACACAATGTTCTTTACTTGGAAGTTCAAATTCTTTATGCTGCCTCATGTAGATATTTCTCTTCTAACTCGCCATGCAAGGACGTAGTTTTGACATCCATCTGCTCAAGCTCAAGATCAAAACATATCACAAGTGATAGAAGAACCCTGATCGACGTGTGTTTCACCATCGGAGAGAATATCTCACTATAATCAATCCCCTCACACTGTGTAAACCCCTTAGCCACTAACCTAGACTTATATCTAGGCTTCTCACCTGGCAACCCTTCCTTGCGGTTGAATATCCATTTACAAGTAAGAATTTTTTTTTTTTCAGGCTCTTTTACAATCTCCCATGTCGTATTCTTATTCAAAGAATTAATCTCATCTAATGTCACCTATTTTCACTGAACGGACTCATCACAACTCACGCCTTCAAGGCATGTAAGTGGCTCATTCTCATCAATCACATCAGTTGTATTTAAAGCATAAGCTATAAAGTCAAAGTACCTATACCTTTATGGAGGTTTGATCTGCCTCATTTCTCTATCCCTCGCAAGTTTATAATCTAGCTGTGGTGGTTCACTACAAGAAAAATGATCATATTTGGCGGTCTTTGACCGTCAAATATGTATATATTTGGCGTTCTTAAAAGCGCCACCAATGGCAGTGCCAAATATAGTCAATTTGACTATATTTAGCGGCCGGTCAAAGTGTCAAATATGCATCGGATTATACTTGGCGGTCAAAGACCGCCAAGTATAATAGGTTTAAAAATTTTTAAAAAAATATACTTGGCGGTTTTTGACCGCCAAGTATAATAGTTTCCAAAATTAAAAAAAAATATTATATACAGCAACAGCTTTGAAGGCATGATAACGATTATCAGCCCAGCTCAATTTTTGCAATTTAAATGACCAACAAACCCCACTACCAATGATATTAATAGAGATGCAACAGCAATTATCAGAAAATTATGGTAACTAAAGAGAAAACCATTCATATTCAACCTTTGAACTGATAGTAGAAAATCACGGCATAGCAAAGATTTTGACCAGCAAAGTTGCAAAAATTACAAGCAAATGAGCCTCAGCAGAAATCATCCTTCAATTTCAACAAAGCCAAATATCAAGTGGATAAATAAACCGGTGATCAATTGCTTACTATATCTTCCCAAAGTAAATTCTACATGACATTACTTCTTCATATTAAAATCGGTTTCCATTTCTCCTCGAAGTTAGCCTCAGACTTCCTGTCATAGCACAAGTGGCAATATGGTGTTCTTTTGAATAGAAATTGAACCAAAATGTGAAATGCTTCATTCCAGCTGCATTGAATCAAGTATAGAATTATGTGAAACTTGTGTTGTCACATAAATTTAAATGAATATATACATAGGCAACAAGAGAAGCCCTCTGAGCACTATGTCAAAGATTTACCACATTTTAAGTTTGATTGTAATCAAGAGAAAGGGCATCTGTGGAGCATAATGCATAGTACAATTGGCATCTGAAGACAGATTTGGTTTCAGATCAAAGAAACTGTTATCCATTCCTGATTTACTAAATTCTAAACAAACCACAAACACGTCTTAATAAATCATGACCTGAATATACATGCAAATGTCAATGTCTGTTGAGTTTAGGCTTCTCTTAGAAATGAGAAATAGTTACCAATTTTAGCACTAACCTTCAGTTTGTTATTCAACTGTTCCTCATTTCATAACCTTGTTAGACTTAAGCCTACATGATAATTTTGATGATAACAATACACATTGATTCATTGAGATTTACTAACATGTTTATTTATGTGCAAGAGTAATATCATCGAAATAATTGTAAAAACAAGAAAAGGCTTATTAAAATGAAGTGTTGAAGCTAAGGAGAAGACTATATGTTAAAGGCATCAAAGTTTAAGAACAAGGTTTGATTCAAGGAATGTGATACATGAGCAATGTTCAATCAATTGGTCGTATATATCTCTATAGATGTTCAAATGACGTGATTTTTGAGCCTTTAAAAAGCTTACTCAATTTATAACATTTCATATGTTTTAAAGAAATTCAAATTTCAAGTGCAAGATTGTCCAAATCATCATGAAAGTTGAAAGACAAATGGAAGCAGTTGACATGAGCACTGAATACTCTTTTGGACATATCTTGAGCTAAAAATATCAAAATGACTTGATTATTACGGCATTGGAAAGAGGACTTAATGAGAAAAATTTCATATGTTTTGAAGAAATTCAAATTTCAAATGGAAGGCCAACATAATTGACATGCAATTCGGTGGACTGACACAGAGAAGAAAAATCAACTCATTTGAGCACCGAATGATGTTTTATCTATATCTTGAGTTAAAGATATCAAAATGACTTGGTTATTATGGCATTAGAAAGAGGACTTAATGAAGAACATTTCATATGTTTTGAAGAAATTCAAATTTCAAACAGAAGGCTGACATAATTGACATGCAATTCGGTAGACTGACACAAGAAAGAAAAATCAACTCACATGAGCACCGAATGGTGTTTTGGCCATATCTTAAGATAGAGATATCCAAATTCTTTGATTCCTAATGTTTTGGAAATCTTATTCAAATATGCAGATCTTTTATGTTTTGAAGAAATTCAAATTTCAAATGGAATGCTGACAGAATTATCATTCAATTCGATGGACTGACACAAGGAAGAAAAATCAAGTCATATGAGCACCAAATGGTGATTTGGCCATATCTTGAGCTACAGATATCCAAATGACTTGATTCTTGATGCGTTGGAAAGCTTATTCAAATGTGCAGATATTTAATGTTTTATAGATTTTCAAATTTCAAACGTAACATTAACAAAAATGTCAGACAAGATTACGATTTTTATGGTGGGCAAAAACTTTGGAGTTGGTGTCTTCACTTGACTAAGTTCATCCCATTTGCCTATAAAAGGAGCCCTTCTCCTATGTATTCAAAAAGAGCAAGAGAAGCATCTAGCAAGCAAAAAACAAGAGAAATATCAAGTCTAGAGAGCTTTTATATTCTTTATCTACTCTCTGAAGAGAGTTGTACTTTTGTTGTAAAAATTATCCTTGTTCTTGTATTGTGGTGAGAGTGAGATATTCTTGTAAAGGATAATAGTTATCCTTGAGAGAACTCTTATTGTGTGTTATCAAGAGTTGAAGGAAAGTTGCCTTGGTGAGGTTGTTCATCAAGAAGAACTCTTGGTGTGGGGTTATCAAGAGTTGAAGGAAGTTGCCTTGGTGAGGTTGTTCATCAAGAAGAACTCTTGGTGTGGTGTTATCAAGAGTTGATGAAAGTTGCCTTGGTGAGGTTGTTCATCAAGAAGAACTCTTGGTGTGGTGTTATCAAGGGTTGAAGGAAGTTGCCTTGGTGAGGTTGTTCATCAAGAAGAACTCTTGGTGTGGTGTTATCAAGAGTTGAAGGAAGTTGCCTTGGTAAGGTTGTTCATCAAGAAGAACTCTTGGTGTGGTGTTATCAAGAGTTGGAAGAAAAAGTCTTGGTGAGGTGTTCATCAAGCAAGTTGTAAAGATTCTACAACTTAGTGGAAAGCTTAGCTCGTGGAGCTAGGAGCCCGTGGACGTAGGCAAGGTTTGCCGAACCACGTAAATTGAGTTTGCACTCTCTCTATCCCTTTCCTCTTTACATTTACTTGCACTGGTGATTGTTCATCATTATTATTCTTTTGATTGCATCTTTGATAAATTCTAATTTCATCTTATTCACCTTTATTTTCAAAGAAAGAGTGAACTAATTTTGATCTTTCAAGAAAAGTTTTCTAAATCCATTTTGATAAATAAAAACCCAATTCACCCCCCCTCTTGGGTTGCCATACTGGGTCAACAAGTGGTATCAGAGCAAGGTTGCTCAATTTTTTAAATCTTAACCGATTTTGAGCTATGGCAACTTTTAATTCAACTTCATATGTTGAGGGCTTTCTATTCTAGACCTCCATTTTTTAATGGAAGTGATTACTCTTATTGGAAAACTAAAATGAGTATTTTCTTGAAATCTTTTGATTATGATTTGTGGTCTATTGTTTTGGAAGGACCTTTTGTTCTTACCAAAATTGAAAATGGGGCATGCATGCTTAAAGAACCTAAAGAGTTTAGTGAAGATGATAAAAAGAAATTGAGTTTGAATGCTAAAGCTATGAATGTGTTGTATTGTGCTCTAGATAGAAATGAGTTTAATAGAATATCTACTTGTTCTACGGCACAAGAAATATGGCACACACTTGAAGTAACTCATGAAGGAACTAGTCAAGTTAAAGAATCCAAAATTAGTATGCTAGTTCATAGTTATGAGCTTTTTAAGATGAAATCGGATGAATCAATTTCTGAAATGTTTACTAGATTTACGGATATTATTAATAGTTTGAAATCTCTTGGTAAATCTTATTCTAATGTTGAAACGGTGAGAAAGATTCTTAGGTGTCTACCAAAATCTTGGGAGCCAAAGGTGACGGCAATTCAAGAAGCAAAGGACCTCACCAAACTACCATTAGAAGAACTTATGGGTTCTCTCATGACTCATGAAATCACCTTGAAGGAGAATGAAGAAGATTTCAAGAAAAAGAAAAATATCGCTTTCAAATCTTCAACAAAAGAAGATGATGAGTCCGACGATGAAGGAGATGATGAAGATCTTGCATTCATCACAAGAAAGCTAAAAAGGATGATTAGAAGAAACCAAGGATTCAAGAAGAATTCTAGAAGGGAGTACAAAGGGCAAAGCTCAAAGCAAGATAAGAAAAATGATCAAGTCATTTGCTATGAGTGCAAGAAACCGGGACATGTAAAGATGGATTGTCCTTACTTCAAGAGTCAAAACAAGAAATCCAAAGCAATGAAAGCCACAAATTGGGATGATAGTGAAGCTAGCTCCACCGAAGAAGAAGATTACGAAGTGGCAAACATGTGCTTCATGGCTTTAAGTGAAAATGAGAGACAAATGGGCAAACACAAGTGGTACTTAGATAGTGGATGCTCAAGGCATATGACCGGAGATGCCTCCAAGTTCTCAAGATTAATCATGAAGAAATGAGGATATGTGACCTTCGGTGATAATGCCAAAGGAAGGGTAATCGGACATGGTGATATTGGTAACCCTTCTTCACTTATTATTAAAGATGTTTTGCTTGTTCATGGTTTAAAACATGATTTGATTAGCATTAGTCAATTGTGTGATAAGGGATATTTTGTTACTTTTGAGCCTAATAGATGTATGATTAAGGATGTTAGTAACAATAAGACATTATTTGTTGGTAATAGATGTGGTAATATTTATACAATTGATATTGATGTTAATGATCATGTAGAAAATTGTTTCATTGTTAATCATGATGCTTGGTTATGGCATAGAAGGTTAGGTCATGCTAGCACGGACACAATTTCAAAAATTTCTAAAAATGATTTAGTTGATGGTCTTCCAAAAATAAAATTTGAAAAGGATAAGATTTGTGATGCTTGTCAATTTGGAAAACAAGTGAGAACTTCTTTTAAACAAAAGAAATTTATTTCAACAAATAAACCTCTACAATTACTTCATTTGAATTTATTTGGACCATCAAGAACTCAAAGCCTTGGTGGAAAGTATTATGTTTTTGTTATTGTGGATGATTATTCAAGATTCACTTGGGTATTATTCTTGAAAACTAAAAATGAGGCCATACAAGCTTTTTCAAAATTTACAAAAAGAGTCCAAAATCAAAAAGGGTATTCTATTGTGTCCATTAGGAGTGATCATGGTGGTGAAGTAGACAATGTTGCATTTGAAAATCTTTGTGATGAAAATGGTTTTGAGCATAATTTTTCCTCACCTAGAACTCCACAACAAAATGGTGTTGTTGAGAGGAAAAATAGGACTATCCAAGAAATGGCTAGGACCATGTTACTTGAAAATAATTTGCCAAAATATTTTTGGGCCGAAGCCGTTAATACCGCATGCTTTATAATCAATAGAGTCCATATTAGAGCTTTAATAAAGAAAACTCCTTATGAACTTTGGAAAGGAAACAAAACCCAACATTGGATTTTCTAAAGTTTTTGGATGTAAATGTTTTATTTTAAACACCAAGGATAACCTTGAAAATTTTGATGCAAAAGCCGATGTTGGAATTTTTGTTGGCTACTCCAACCATAGTAAAACGTATAGAGTTTTTAACAAAAAGACTCTTACTATTGAACAATCTATGCATATTGAATTTGTTGAAACTAATGTTATTTCTTCAAAGAATTTAGATGATGATATTGTTGAGGTAGAAAGGCAAATCAAGGAATCAAGGCTTGATGAAAAGAGCCAAGATGAATTACAACTTCAATAAGAAAAGCTTGAGGAAGTAAATGATTCTTCCCAAGAATTACCAAAGGAATTGAGGTATGCAAAAGCTCACCCTGAAGATCTTATTATTGGTGAACCATCACAAGGTATGAGAACTAAATCTTCTTTTAGGAACTTTTGTAATCATTTTGCATTTGTCTCTCAATTTGAACCAAAATCTTTTAAAGAATCCAAAAATGAAGAAAATTGGATTTTGGCAATGCAAGAAGAATTGAACCAATTTGAGAGAAATCAAGTTTGAGAATTAGTCCCTAGACCTAAATATGACTAAACCCCTTAGTCAAGATAGATTTTGCATAATTAGAAGAGAATTAGGCATATTGGATATGTCTTAATTTTGCTTTAATATGTTAATCTTTGAATGATAGCATATGTTAAGGGGGAGAATATATTTAGGGAGAGTAATTAATTTGACTACATCTTTTTGATGATAACAAAAGGGGGAGAAATGGATGGTTTGGATGGTTTGCTTATATTCATAACAATTGCTTTCTTTTTGCTTATTGTTGATTTTATTTTCATTCTTGATTTTAGATTATATTTTAAAGCAATCAATGGTTTGTCATCATCAAAAAGGGGGAGATTGTTAGCCCTAAGCTACATGATAATTTTGATGATAACAATACACATTGATTCATTGAGATTTACTAACATGTTTATTTATGTGCAAGAGTAATATCATTGAAATAATTGTAAAAACAAGAAAAGGCTTATTAAAATGAAGTGTTGAAGCTAAGGAGACGACTATATGTTAAAGGCACCAAAGTTTAAGAACAAGGTTTGATTCAAGGAATGTGATACATGAGCAATGTTCAATCAATTGGTCGTATATATCTCTATAGATGTCCAAATGAAGTGATTCTTGAGCCTTTAGAAAGCTTACTCAATTTATAACATTTCATATGTTTTAAAGAAATTCAAATTTCAAGTGCAAGGTTGTCCAAATCATCATGAACATTGAAAGACAAATGGAAGCAGCTGATATGAGCACCGAATACTCTTTTCGACATATCTTGAGCTAAAAATATCAAAATGACTTGATTCTTATGGCATTGGAAAGAGGACTTAATGAGAAAAATTTCATATGTTTTGAAGAAATTCAAATTTCAAATGGAAGGCCGATATAATTGACATGCAATTCGGTGGACTGACACAGAGAAAAAAAATCAACTCATTTGAGCACCGAATGATGGTTTATCTATATCTTGAGTTAAAGATATCAAAATGACTTGATTCTTATGGCATTGGAAAGAGGACTTAATGAAGAACATTTCATATGTTTTGAAGAAATTCAAATTTCAAACAGAAGGCTGACATAATTGACATGCAATTCGGTGGACTGACACAAGGAAGAAAAATCAACTCACATGAGCACCGAATGGTGTTTTGGCCATATCTTAAGATAGAGATATCCAAATTCTTTGATTCCTAATGTTTTGGAAATCTTATTCAAATATGCAGATCTTTTATGTTTTGAATAAATTCAAATTTCAAACGGAATACTGACAGAATTATCATTAAATTCGGTGGACTGACACAAGGAAGAAAAATCAAGTCACATGAGCACCGGATGGTGTTTTGGCCATATCTTGAGCTACAGATATCCAAATGACTTGGTTCTTGATGCGTTGGAAAGATTATTCAATTGTACAGATCTTTTATGTTTTGGATATTTTCAAATTTCAAACAGAACATTGACAAAAATGGTAGACAAAATTACGGTTTTTATGGTGGGTAGAAACTTTGGAGTTAGTGTCTTCACTTGACTAAGTTCATCCCATTTGCCTATAAAAGAAGCCCTTCTCCCATGCTTTCAAAAAGAGCAAGAGAAGCATCTAGCAAGCAAAAAACAAGAGAAATATCAAGTCTATAGAGCTTTTATATTCTTTATCTACTCTCTGAAGAGAGTTGTACTTTTGTTGTAAAAATTATCCTTGTTCTTGTATTGTGGTGAGAGTGAGATATTCTTGTAAAGGATAATAGTTATCCTTGAGAGAACTCTTGTTGTGTGTTATCAAGAGTTGAAGGAAGTTTCCTTGGTGAGGTTGTTCATCAAGAAGAACTCTTGGTGTGGTGTTATCAAGAGTTGAAGGAAGTTGCCTTGGTGAGGTTGTTCATCAAGAAGAACTCTTGGTGTGGTGTTATCAAGAGTTGAGGAAAGTTGCCTTGGTGAGGTTGTTCATCAAGAAGAACTCTTGGTGTGGTGTTATCAAGAGTTGAAGGAAGTTGCCTTGGTGAGGTTGTTCATCAAGAAGAACTCTTGGTGTGGTGTTATCAAGAGTTGAAGGAAGTTGCCTTGGTGAGGTTGTTCATCAAGAAGAACTCTTGGTGTGGTGTTATCAAGAGTTGGAAGAAAAAGTCTTGGTGAGGTTGTTCATCAAGCAAGTTGTAAAGATTTCTACAACTTAGTGGAAAGCTTAGCTCGTGGAGCTAGGAGCCCGTGGACGTAGGCAAGGTTTGCCGAACCACGTAAATTGAGTTTGCACTCTCTCTATCCCTTTCCTCTTTACATTTACTTGCACTTGTGATTGTTATATTATGCTATTCTCTTGATTGCATCTTAGACAACTTCTATTTTCATCTTCTTCACCTTTATTCTCAAAGAAAGAGTAAACTAATTTTGATCTTTCAAGAAAAGTTTTCTAAATCCATTTTGATAAATAAAAACTCAATTCACCCCCCCTCTTGGGTTGCCATACCTGGGTCAACAAACCTAACAATTAAAATCCAGGTTCCAAAAAGAGATTTTAATTATAAACCAAATATTAGTTTGTATAAGAATTTAAAATTAAAAGAAGAAAGAGATGTTAATCGGATTAAACCCTGCATTCAGAAAAATCAGAATCATTGCCTTCATTCACTGCTTATAAAAATCAATGTATGACAGTAGAAATCAAATTTACCGTATATGTCGGCGTGCTAAGAGATGCTTGTCCACCACCAGCATTACTGGTTGAAATGAGAGAAGCAGCTTGTGTGACTAGTCCATGATTGCATAACTCATCCAACTTATCTAGAGACGATGCAAATGCTTCAACAATTCGAGTCAAACAAACAGAAGCATGCTCCAACACCTACAAACACAACAAATTGCTGATGATGAATATTAAGAGAATACCAAATGGGAAGGTATTTCTCTAGTCATGAATCTATAACCCATACCTTTGAATCATGGTACTAAAGAAGGTTTGTCAAAAAGGGAACAACTTCCATCACAAAGTCAGCAGCATCACAAAGTCAACCGACACACATGCACGAGAAAGAAAAAAAAAAGGAGTGCTACATGTATGCGACGAATTGGGCATATGCATTTTGTGCATATTCCTTATATCGTCAACAACCAATTTGATTCTTATTGTATTTCTAAGGGATGTGTTTTAAAGTGATCAAATTTTCAAGAATCAAATTCCAACCGTCTAACAAGCATTGCATTCACTTGACCTTGCCTACTGAAGTCAAGATCAGTTGCTAGTTCTTGTTCACCTTGACCTAAACGTAGAAGATAGCGAGCACTTACATCCCTCTGCAACAGCAGGTAAGGACATGCAGAAGGAAATTTGTCATTAGGCGTCCACTAAGGTGTGTTAAACATAAACTTTCTTAATACGAGAGTCAAAAGTGCCATGCCATGTGGAAGGCCTTTTTTTTTTTCCTTCTTCTTCTTCTTCTTTTGAAGTTTGAATAGGTCAGAAATTACTAAAGCCGAAAAAACTTGATTAAATAAAATTTGAATCAAATATAAATACAAACAATAAATATCTAAACCTAGCACTCTCACCATTTTTTCTTTTTTTGTACAAATACTGTTTTTAGTCCTTCATATATCAAAACAATGATAACAATAATCATAAAATAACACCTATAGTGGTTTTGGAGGTTACGTAGTTGTGGTTTGGTGCTGGTGATGCTTGTATGGTTGTGGTAGTTATGATGTGCTGGCTTCAATGAGTAAGACAAGGTTTTGACTGAAATGAGGAGGATAATGTGGTGGACATAACTCTTTCTGCATTATGATGTTAATCAAAAGTGATTGAATTCAGACATAAAATGAAAATATCTCACTTCTTCAGTTCTTCTATTCAAATAAAGATAATTAAACAAGGATTACTAACATAAAGTTGCATTCAGGCTCAGAAGTTGGTCAAAGGTACCTGCATTATTTTCTCAAAAAGGTCATTCAAGCCTGATTTGAATGCGTGATTATCAATGTTCTTTGAGAAAGGCAATTGTAATATAGAACATTCAAAATTTGGACAGTTGTATCAGTCTTTCCTGTACCAGGTGGACCCACAACCATTGTTAGTCCAGGCTGAATGCCTAATATAAGTGCCCCTATCTGCAAAACAAAAAAAATTATATGCGTACAGTCGCAAAAAAGGAATGCTAATAGCAAAATTTGTTATTATTCACAATTCAGAACTTTCAACATGTATCGACATCAGATCCAGTAAGCAAAGATATTTGAGCAAGGGATATTTAACCAAACGCATCATTGGGAGAAACTGTGATATGCCGTTAAAATGATTAATCATTTCCAGTATAACAAGAGTGCAATCAGTGTATTTCTTGGCAACAGCTATGTGAACTACAGATTCACCTTCATCATCTATTGCATTGGGATCAGCTCCAGCAACGAGCACAAAAAGAATAAATCTGACTTCCCAAAGAATGATTTCACGTGGTGGCTTTGCCTATAAAGAAAGAGAAAGAATTTAATTTCATGAAACTAAATTAATTTCATATTAATTTCATAAAGAAAGAGAAAGAATTTACAAAGAATTTAATTTCATATTAGAATACCAAACACTCTAATATGGGAGCATATGCAGAAAATATGCAGTGTAACAACAGCCATTGCATGCGTGTGCGTGTGTGTGTGTGTGTGTTTCATTGAAGTAATACCGTTTTTCCACCAGTCCACAAGTCTTGACCATGGAGATCACCAACTGCATGCACCTTTGAAGAATCAGAGAAATGAAAATGAATTGAACAAACTATAAAGTAAAAGAAACGAACCAGCAACAATACAGCGACCAGGAGTAGACACAAAGGTGGGAGGATTGCCACTTAGAACTATTGGCTTTAAGGCAGTAGCAGAAGAAGAAGTTTCAGTTATTTTTCGAGGTTGTGAAGAAGGTGGCAGTGGTAATGAATTCAAAGACAGTGAAGCCATTTCTTTCTTTCTATCTAATCTATGCTTTTAGAAGAAGCATTTGTTTATTATGATTATGAAATACCCAAAAAGTAGAAGGCAAGCAATCTAGAAAGTATTACCTGCCAACCGATACCACGGCTGAGAATAGACGGTGGAAGTGGAGTTGCACTTGCATGCCTTGACATAGCATAGAAGGCACCAGTGGACTAAACACACACACACGCACAAAAAAAAGAAAAAAGCTATGTTAAGTGAGTTCTAAAAAGAACATAGTCAAAATAATTTGTTAATCTTCAAGAGCTGTTATACGCACTAACTTTGCAGGAGTTTATAACATTTCCATGCTAAATATTCCGAGTGTGAGAAAGCTATAGAAATTTTTATATGCCCATAACAAATTAATTTGGCATAGTATTCAAAAACACAAATATGATGTGCCTGCTTCACAAAGTCTACAAATAAGATATATACATAACAATGTACCATAAATCTGGATTTTGCCCCAGCTACCAATGCTTGAAATTGAGAGATACAGTGACAATACATTGAAAAATTAATAAATGCATCTCAACAGTCATACACATAATGGTTAATAAACCTCTACAGGAGCAACAAATAAAGTAGTCATCATTGCAAAAGCCATCATTTCTAGCTCACTTTGCTTGAAAGAGAGAAAAATGAAAATTGGGTGAGCAACATGCCTGGATTCATTATAGGAGCAAAATGCTTGAGTAAAGAAACAAATGAGTAACTTGATGCAGAGATGGCTGCAAGATATCCATTCCTTGAAGTCTCCAAGAGAGGCTTGCTAACCTGTGATAATTAGTTAGAGAAGTTAAATGCCATATAATCTTGAAAAAACTTCACAGAAGTAAAAATGTCAAGAATGCTATACCTCAGGTCCATTGGCAAGCGAGTGAACAAGGATGTCAATGCTACCAAAATCCTGTTTTACAGATTCAACAACCTCCTGCAAAACCATTATTAACACTTGGTCAATCACGGTCCAGTTCCTTCACCATTTGCATTGCTTTTCGTCAAACAAAGGATGAATAAAGTTATGCAATTGACCATGACGTCAGTGACCAGTAACCTCCATGAACATAAATCTATGACCTCGCTGTCCATAAGCCAGCAGAGATTCCAGAGAATGAATTTTTACACCTCATATATGGAATACTTCATATTTAAATAGTGTCATAATGGATGGAATTCATTAATATCAATCATTAATTATCTTATTAAACAGTATCTACTCCCCTCTGAATAACAAAAAAATGATACCTTAACAGTCCATTTTGATGATCCTGAATAGCATTTGTTTGTTTTTACTTGCACAAGATGGCAAAGAGTATATAAGAAAAAGTATAACATAACTTTATAAAGAGTACAACAGAACTATGTAAGGAGCATTATTACAACTTCAGGGACATCCTCAGGACTATCATAAACTGCATCCAATGGATAAACTTTGGTAATCTCCATTAAATAACCATCTGGCAATCTGAAATATCAAATTTCAATTAACAATGGGCAGAGAATCATGGCCAGTTCAGCAAAGATTTTCTAAATTGCATGTAATTCAGGAAAAGCAAATGTGCTCTTACACACGTGATTCATCAAACTTGCCATGCCGCAAACTGTTGTAAAAAATGTTTAGTGCCTGTATGGAATGAAATCTTCTATCAAAGACTAAAAAACATGACACAGTTTGAGAATTTATAGAATTATAGAAGAATTTGAGATGAAAAATTTACATACAGGCACCCAGGTGCCAACAAGAATTTCAGCACCTGCAGCTGCAAGAGATTTTGCTATTGCCCAACCATATCCATTGTCATCAGCCACACCAGCAATAAATGCTCTTTTACCTGTTCATAGATTTCTTTTTGTTAGCGTGCTGATAGTTATGTTGATGCCCTGCATCTATGTAGAAGCTGAAGGATGGAAGTGATTATCAAAAGTGAAAATAGCAACTATATCTTTATCATGAGGCCCACATGAATATTGTCTAGAGACAAAGACTGAAAGCTGTATGGTCTGGGTTGCTCCTGAGACACACCACTGACCATTGACAGCTAATTACTGGAGAGAATTACAACAGCACCATCTCCATTTCAAGCATAAAGTGTCCATGTTACCTTCTCTAGCTACTAGTTCCTTCTTGTACTAGAATTATGGTTTAAAACCTTAATAATTTTCTAAAGAGACCTATTAGCAGTTAATAGTCATGTTAGGAAGGAAAAAGATGCATGATTGCCCTGAATCTCAAGAAACCTTGAGACAAATATATGTAGACTTATTCAATCTGTCTCGATTCTCCCAACCAACATTAGAAGGTGAAGGAGATTTCTAATGAATCGTAGAATAAAACTCTATAAAGGTATACAAAAGCTGGTGAATATAACAAAACGTCTATAGATCAACAAACAGTAGAAAATTCAACCATTAACTACTTTACAAGAATATGAGACAACAGGGCATGAATCTGTAAGTACTAAAGTGTAACAAATTGGACTAAGGAGATCACTTTCAGGAAAGTTAAAAGCACAGATGCTTTGAACTTGTAACTATCATAAATTTTTCTCAAAATGGATGGAACTTTACATGAAAGCAATAAACTACATTGCCTTCATCATATTTTCACTTCTTAAATCACAAAACAAATATACAAACTAAATTTAATCAAATTCAAATCACACTAGGCTCCCCAGCTCGACAATAAGTTTTCACAACTCTAGAAAAATTTAATAATAAATTCGAGCACTCACTTGTCTAGATATTTTAGCACAAATGCCAGGAGTACTCCTTTTAGCAATCGTGTTCTCGAAAACACACTCCTGCGCTTGCGCCAGCATCAGCCACTCCAGCATTCCAGCACACTCAAGGCCAATATCCACCGTCGCCGAGCTTCCCATACTTGCCTTCGTCGACGCATTATCACTCAAATATGCAAACGCCCCCACTGCCGCAATGAAGGCGTGTGACGCATGTCTCCTCCCCTCCACCGTTGTCGAATCAAATGACAACCCTATCTGACTGTACACAGCACCCAAATTGAACAGCACTGCCGCCTTCTCCAAGTGAATGTTCTGCTGACTTGCCTCCTGCTTCTGCTTAAACGCATCGTGCCAGACGAACGTGAGCGTGTTGATGTGGTCGTGGTCAGGGGAGATCGGGAAGCACGTCTCGATCAAGCAGAGAGCTTTGAAGTAATTCTGGAAGAGGTCACGACGCGCAGTGGGGTCGGGTGTTGCTTGACGGTCAAGAGATCGTCCTCGAGATTTATGGCCTCGCGCTCGAAGTAAGTGAGAGAGATGTAGTTGTGCAATAGATGGTAGAGTTCAATCTGAGTAGTCTTTTTCTCGAAGATGGCGAGTTGTAGGGCTGCTGGAGTCTGTGCCTCGTGGGGCTGCCGGAGTCGGCGAGTCTGGAGTTGGCGAGTCGCGGAGGAGGTGCCGCGGCGCTGGAGAGAACGAGAGACAGAGGGCTTAGGTTAGGTTTTAGGGTTTTGGAAATTATTTTGTGTATATGGTTTAGTAAAATTACGTGAATTTATCATATATTATAATTTATCATAATCACCCCTAAAAATTACTTCTAAGTTTAAATACTTTATTTGTTTACATATGTATCCTAATTACTTGTTAACTACTTGTCACTACCTAAAAATGTGAGAAATATGTAATATAATCAAAATAATAAGTGACAAGTATGAAGAAAATAAGGGTTTGACTTTTATATCAATGTTATATTTATCACTTTTTTAAAAAAACTCAAATAAAAAAAATATCAAGCGACAAATATGTGAAAATTTCTTGTAGTGGTTGTTATTGCTCAACCTTTGGTACATTCTCAATTACTTGCTAATGAACAATGCTTGCAGTCTCCACCCCAAAACCAATAGTCTGCAACTTCGAACCAGTTGCCTCAGATTTATTTAACCAAGAAACTCCACCATGCTACGCAGTTTATCCTGAAATTTCATCTTCGTTGAAGAGAACATCTCTATTAATAATTGGTTTTAATACTGCTTGAGCCTTGTACCACAATCTATAGCCTTTTCTACCTTCATGGTAACCAACAAAGATACATTTTAATTTTCTAGGCTATAACTTCCTATCATTCACGTGTGTATATGCTGTGCAGCCAAATGCTTTCAAGTTGTCATAATTTGCTAGTCTACCGTACCACGCCTTCTCAGGTGTTTTACAATCAATAGCTGTAGAAGGACTTCTATTTACTAAATAAGCTGCAGTACTCAACTTCAACCCAGAACTCTTTTTCCAGTCTTGCATTTGAAAGCGTGCACCTAACTCTCTCCACCAAAGTCCTATTCATTCTCTTAGCTAAGCTATTTTGTAGAGGGGTATGTCTAACTATTTTTTTGCCTCACAATCCTATGTTCTTTACAATAAGAATCAAACTCATGACTGGCCTATTATATGTCCTAAGTTTCTTCACTCTTTTACCAGTATGAGTTTCTACAAGCTTTTTCCATAGTCTAAACTTTTTAAAAGCTTCATTCTTATGTTTCAACAAGCAAATCCACACTTTTCTAGAATAATCATCAATCAAGGGCAAGAAATACCTATTACCACCATGTGAAGGCTTGCTAACTGGACTCTAGAGATCTGAATGCACATAATCAAAAATACCCTTTGTAATATGAACAACCGTTGAGAACATAGTCAACATTGCTTGCCAAAAACACAATGCTCGCAAAACTCAAGTTTACCCACTTGATTACCACACAATAACCCTTGACTGCTCAGTTCCTTTAGACCTCTCTCACTGATATAACCAAGCCTTTGATGCCAAAGCTTGGTTTTATCCCTATCATAAGCTTCTCTGACTGCTAGTTCACCAATTAAAACGTTCCCTCATAACACGTACAAGCCTTATGACAACCAATGCTCCTTTTGTCACACATAACATCTCAGATGATGCCTTGTATTCATATCCTTTTTTATTCAACGTGCACAAGAAAATCAAGTTCTTTTTTAACCCAAGAACATGCCTCACTTGCTTCAAGATTCTGACAGACCCATCAAAAATTCTAAATCTAATACAACCGATTTTCCACCACATCACAAGCTACATTATTCTCCATTAGAACTTTTGCCCCATCAACGGACTGATAAGAAGCAAAAAAAATCTTTCTTGGGACACATGTGGAATGTGCAGCCTAAATCGAGAATCCACTCACCATCAGATCTCATGTCTGACATTATCAAAACCTGTGTACCTTCATAGTCAGATGTTAACGCCACAACTGTATCACCACCTTTAACTATTTCTCCTTTTTGTTCTTCTTATCAGGATAGTCATGCCTAAATGACCTCCTTCTTATAGTGATAGCATCTCTTCCCTCATTTGAATTTAGATTTTGATATTGACTTGTGTTTATCCTTTTCCTCTCTCTTCTCTGATCTACATCTTGATGTCAATTCCTCTTTATTATTTCCAGTCTTTCTCTAAGTCCTAATACTAAGCTCCCTAGATTTAAGACCTCCAAGAACATCATCTAGATCAAGACTATCTCTGCCATATGTAATAGCATATTTAACTTTGCTGCCATTTTTTGGTAAAGAATTCAAGAGTATAATTGCCTGATTTTCATTACTCATTTTCTCTTCAACGTTAGCAAGGCCAATCACAATCTTTTTAAAGTCATTAAGATTATCTTCTAATGCCTTAGACGGGTCTATCTTAAACAGTTACTCTTTAAGATAAATCTTATTAGACAAAGATTTAGTCATATACAAAGATTCAAGTTTTAGCCAAACCTTTGTTGTAGTATCCTCTCTTTCGATTTGTTGCAGAACATTATGGCTAGGTAGAGTAAAAGATTGTTATAAGCTGTCTCCATTATCTCATCTTTCTCCTCTTCAGACAGATCTTCTTTTAGGGCAATTTTACCTTCAAGAGCCTTTGCGCACTTCTGCTGTGCAAGAATCACCCTCATCTTCTTCTTTCAAAGACCAAAGTCAACCTTGCCATCAAACTTCTTTATTTCAAACTTTGTTCCAACCATTGCTTCTTACTTAGGAATTTTCACGAACAGTTGAATGTGGAAATAAGCCAAAACCAAGGCTCTGATACCAAATTGTTGTGAAACCAAGATCTTTGTCAACAAATTCCACCTAAGAATCAAGCAATAACAAAGCAAATAGAGAGATCAATCAAGGCAAGCGAACAAAGAAGCAATCATTAAACACAAGAGATAACACCAAGATTTAAGTGGGAAGACTACAGAAGAATTTTACTATGAAGAAGAAAACAAACTATAAGGTGTTTACAATACTCTTTCTCACTAAGAATCACTCTTTTTCTTAGCCTTACACATTTTCCTAGAAACCATAAAGAGAATATTATGAAGTCCTCTCTTAAACAGAAAAGAAAGCCTTTAAATAGTATCCTAGTCATGAACAGTAACTGCCTTTTGCACTGTGACACAATGTGCTTTGTGTAAGAGTGCAAGATCTCTGCCTAAAGATGAAGCGTCTTTTCCTCATCGTTATTTAGCAACACAACTCACCTTACATAGAAGTGTAATAACTCTGCTAGTGCGCAACCTTTATTGCGCAAGAGTGCGAGTCCCCAGGCCTGACACCGAATTCAACTATGATTTGTGAGCCAAAACTAACAGTAAGCTTGAAAATTGTCCTCCCTTGGAACAACCTTCATCATCATATTAAGACAGATAAGTAGTTGGCATTGGCTTGGCAACTATTTTACGATCATGATGTTATAGAAGTGTTCTTTTTTATTCATTATGCCCCTATACAAGTGGAGTTCCCTCCTGAGCCACCTATATTGGCATTACCTGATGGTCTCTTGATAGCTAAAGTTGAAGAGTGTTTTGATCATATAATTAATGAAGATGTTAGGCATAATTCAAAAGATGATTAAATTGATAACTCTAAGAGTAAGGTTGTTGTTACAACAAATACAATTGATAGTAGTGGCAATGAAATAGGTGTACCTAATATTCCAACAAATGATGATGTAGTAGTCGAAGAGGACTTTACCTTTGAGAATTCTAAGAATGATGAGAAATTGTCTGACTATGAATCTGGTGATGAAGTCTCAGTTGGGCCTGTATCTGATGAAGAGATTGATTTTAAAGATGAGAGTGGGCCAACTAAAATGGCAAGAGCATTAAAGGGGGATTAAGTTAGACATAGAAAATATGAAAACATCCATTTCAAAGTGGGGGACGTTTTTAGCAATGTAAAACACTTAAGAGAAGTTTTGAAGGACTTTATGATAAAAGAAGGGTTTGAAATCAAAAGAGTAAAGAATGATAGAATCTCATGCAAATGCATGGTTCAAAATTTCCCTTGGAGGATATATGCTGCATTGTTTAGAGATGGGTCATTCCAAGTGAAGATTTATAATGATATACACACTTGTGAAGAGGTCATTGAGCAACTTGAAGCCATTTCACCTTGGATTGCAAATAAATTACAAGATTTTGTGAAAGACAATCCAACCATGCCATACAAGGCCATATAGGCAACACTAAGAAAGGACTTCCAGATATGTCAGCCCTAAAAGGTTGCATCGGGCAAAAAGGAGAATTTTTGATATGATTAGGGGGAAACACAAAGAAGCATTTGGAAAGTTGTATAAATATGCAACTATCATTCTTGAAAGTAACGGGGGTGAAATAGTCAAAATCCTCAGTCATAGGGAAGCTCCTTTAGTGAATCCAGTTTTCAAAAGGTATTTCATGTCATTTCCTACTCAAAAAATGGGATTTCTTAGAGGTTATAGAAGATTCAATGGGCTTGGTGGCTGCCACCTCAAAGGACCTTATAAGGGTATGCTACTAGCTACTATGACTATGGATTCCAACATATGGCTTTTTGCCTTGGCAGTTTGCATTTGTGAGGCAAAAATAGATGAGAGTTAAAGGTGGTTTATTAGGTTATTACATGAGTATTTGGGTGATGATTAACCTTGCACCTTTATGAGTTAATAGGCAGAAAGGTCTTATTGGTGCTATTGAAGACCAGTGGCCAGGTGTAACACCTAGATTTTATGGAAGACGTATTTACAACAATATTAGGAGTCAAAATTCAAGCCTAGATTTAAAAAACCTATTTTAGAAAGCTTGCAGGTCTGCTACTAAGAAGACCATGATGATGCAATGGCTAAGATACATAAATTTTTTCTAAAGACGTATACATACTTGATTAGAATTCCAATTTCTCTTTGGGTCAATTATTCATTTGATGCTCACAATAAGTCAGATCATGTTACTAATAACATGATCAAGTCCTTCAACTCTTGGATTAAGAAATATACAGGAATGTCTATCATTGGGTTTGTTAGAATTATAGAAGATATGTGATAAAAAGGCTAAGGCAAAGACATGAAAAAGCCTAAAATTGGTCAAAAGAATATCCTCCTAGAGTGCACACCGGGATTGAGAAAGTTATGAAGCTAGGAAGATCGCATGAAACCATATGGTGTGGAGAGGAAAAGTATGAGGTGGTGGCTCATGATAAAACTCATGTAATAAGATTGAATGATGGGCAGTATGATTGTGGTATGTGGCAGGTCAGTGGCATACCTTGTACCAATGTCATATCCTGTCTAAACCTAAGGAGACTGCCAATAAGAGAATACGTTGATGTCTCTCAAACAAAGGAAAGTTATTTGATGACTTATCAGGGCATGATCTAATTGGTGCCTGATGAAAGCTCTGGGCCCAATGTTGAACATGGTAACTTATATCCCCCTATTATAAGAATACAGCCTGGTAGGCTAAGAAAAGCAAGAAAAAAAGAGAGTTAGGTGGAGGCAAAGAAAAGAAAGGTTGGCCCATTCAATTGTAGTTTTTTTCATGATCTTGGCCATAATAAGATAACATGTCCTAGGAATAAGATGACTAAAAACAACCCTTTTGAGTTAACAAATTCTATAGTAATTTTGCTTTCATTTTAGCATAATTTCCACTTTAAAACATATTGATTTTGTTGTTCATTGTAGGGGCAAGCCAAAGGGTTAATAGCAAGAGGAAGCCAACTTGGAAGTCACGAGTTCATCAAATCTAGAAGCCAGCTACCATCATCTCAATTGTCATCTCAACCTTGAGATGATGAATCTGTTATAAATAGCCCACCTATACTCCCTATACTACAATTTCATTACTCAACATCTAAAGCACTCTTGGATACATCTTTTAATTCTTTGTACATTTAGTACTTGTTTTCCATGCAGCTAGCAATTATGATACTTTTTGAAGATGACTTGGAGATGTCTTTCACTTTTGAACCTGGTAGAATTGAAAAAGTTTCATTTCCAGTGTTTTTTTGGTACAGGTATTGGCATTTATGTGTTAGTTAATGGACTAATTGGATGTTTGACCTGCATTTTTGGTTCTATTATACTATGTATGTATAGTATTGCTATGAGAGTAAGCTACGATTATGGTTATATTGTAGTCTTAGATATCTTGACCCCAAGCAAATTTATAATTCCTCAAGCAATTAGAGCATGGATTGGTGGCGTGAAGAAGGAAATCTATTTTTTTCTACTGATGTGCTTTTCTTTGAATCTACTACACTAATTGTTTTTATTTCATTTATTTATTGAAGTGCTAAATATAATTTCCCTTTTTAATATAGGGTGATGATTAATGAAGGAGAACCAACTAATCAGAGGATGTGATCATTCTATCAATTTGCTAACAAGGATTTGGAATAATTCATCTGTAATGTCCATCAGTAGGAATGCAGGCTAATAGTTTTATTTTTGGATATAAGATATTTCTATTGATAATTAGATTTTGAATATAAGATGTTTCTCTTGACAAAGATAACCTAGTTATGGAATTGCAACTTTAAATGTATTACATTCTGTTTCTCATCTTTTAGACGTATCTTAATCTTATCCCATTTATGTTTTCAAGTTTTTCTGCTCAATGATGTGCGCAATGAACATGTGCATTTTGTTACTCCTTCTTTTTGTCAGAAATATATAATGCACAAGCTTTAAATTTCAAAGGCTAGGATTTGCAAGAGATAACTTGGGTAAATGGGTAGATTAGTGTTTAGTTTATAGTATATTTGTTGCAGGCTTGATATTGTTTAGTAAAGACCGTTTATGAATGTATTACACTTGAATCATTGCATATAATACATATATGCTGTGCTACAGGCACAGCTAGTTAATCTTTAGACCTACAAAATATGTTGCATCTTGTTTTTCTCTCAACTTATGATCTCCTCTCATCTTTTTTTCAACCTTTGCCCAGGCTCTTACCCTTTATTTGATCATAGATACTAGAGTAACCAAGATGTTTGTGGTAATAAATTAATAATTATCATCATTATAATTAGGCAAGAACATGTGATGTAAGGCAGCATTGTTACTTCTTCATTATTAAAGCACTTTAGTTATAAAGTGGCAAATGGCCTGTACTGAATTGTGATGTTTGTAATAAAAAATTGGGTATAAAAATGTAATGTTATGAGATTTTTTATGGACAAAGTCGTCAAGAAAACCAAAGAATGAGCACATTTCCAATGATGTCAGCATCTCAACTTTAATATTCATTATTTAATGGGTTTCTTGTCATTTCACAAATTCTAAATTGGAGTATGTGCTTCTCAAGGGTAAATTAGTCAATTCAAATGCTTATAAAAGATTAGTAACAACTTAACGTGACAAAGACTGAAGCTGGGGGTTGAGTGAACATTTTTTAAAAACTGGGGTGGGTATTGATGTTTCGGCAAATAATTGTTGGTTGGGGTGGTTGGCAGTGATGATTGTCCTAGTCAAAATTATTTCAAAAATCTGGACTATATTTGCAATTCAAAACTTTCAAAGTTGTAATTCATATAAAATTTTATAATTCATATAAAATTTTAATTCATTCGAAATAAAATGCATTCAAACCCCTTTTCAAGTAGGGAACACAATATAAAAGTCATTTCTATTGAAAGATTTTTAATCAAAGACAAACTTTGAAATAACACTAAGGCTATCACAATGACCGTATAAATTCTCTATAAAAATAATACATTTTAAAATTTTACCAAAAATAACAAAATTCAAATTTTCATATGACCAACTCTTAATCAATGCTCAAGTATGTCTAGTTTGTCATATCAAAAGATATAGATTAAATTCAGTGTATAAATACTCACATAAACTTTTGAAATCATCATGTCACACTACTTTGCAAATTTGTGTTTTAGATATTGTTTATATACCATTCAATGCATGCTCATATATCTTAGCTTACTACTTCCAAAACTCATACTGCTTTCAATCATCTTATGTCATCACATAATGCATATCATGCATAACCCAATTATCATATAAGTCATCCAAGTAATTAAAAAGTTTCTAAATTCCTCCTCAATATACTTTGCATTCTAAAGTTGCATATATCATATAACTCCTCATATTACAATCATTATAATTCAATTCTTCATATATATCTCAATTTCGATAACATGATAATCATCAAAACTCATAACACTAACAGAAATTAGTCTATACGTCAATCCTCTAATCCGTAATACTTAATAAAAGTATCTAGCTTTATAACTAACATTTTCGTGCAAATCTTAACAACTCATAATACTAACATAGAACAAATGGCTAGTTTGTATATCAATTAGCTAAGCAACAATTAATATCAAGAGTATCTAAAACCATAACTAAACCCAAACTAACTATTTTTTTGCTTGAACTACTAGCCCTAAGTCAAATTACTTTTCTAAACATGTTCTTATAAGGTTGCCAAGTCTAAGCCTGATCTACTTTCACAGACCACTACATCTTTCCAAGGCAAAAACTAGTATCTGACAAAGCAAGAATCTACAGAATCTAAAACCATGCTTTGATACCCAAAGAAGTGTTATTTTAAAATGATTTGCATTGGTTAAGTTTAAAAAGCAAAGGAAACTCTGTTGGATTTTCATCAATATTTTTCATAGATGCGTCCGTGGTATCTCAAACAAAAGTTTTCAAATCAGGTACAACTGTTACAATTGCTTTATCAAGTTTGTGCGGCAGAAGTATAGAGAGTTTTTTCTCTGTAATGACTTATCTTAGTTATTGCTTTCCCTGGGAGTGTCGAGATCCAAAGGATAGCGATCGTTGGGATGCATCATAAAAATTTGGTGTACTCATCAATTATGCTTCAAGATGTGAATATATGTGTGAGACAAGCTAAGAAAGAAGTTTTTGCAATTGTAAATCAAAAGAATTGGAATTTGGCCCTTTAAACTAGAGACAGATATTGATTCACATAGAAAATAAAATATTTTTGAACCAATCAAAGCCTAACTCTTCTTTTGTGAGAGACCAAGATTTTAGTATATTGAAATGATTTTTGGTAGTGAATTAAGAAAAAGAATAGCCAGGTAACATGATTCTCAAGGAACTTAGTTATATGGTTCATGTTACAAAGTATCATACGAGTATGTTTTTTAGCACTCTAAACCTTTAGCATTTTCGATTACGAAATTTTTTTCAGAAGGTACTATTGTAACAGTCCACTCTTTGGGCCCTTGCAAGAAGCCCATTAATCAGCACATAAGACATTAACCCAACCACATTTCTTTTATTAACACATTAATTCCGCTCAACCCCTTTGAGTTTATAAACACAAATAATATGGAAAGAAAAACAAAACAAAAACAAGAGAGAAAAGGGAAGGGGGACACCGAAAGAAAGAGGGGAGAAAGGGGGAAGAGACTAAGATAGGGGCTGATTGAAGAGGGAAATGAGGTAATTTTCATAATTTCTAAGTTAGATAGAATGATTTTTGTGATTTTATTCATGGAATTTGAAATATAAGGAATGGTTATCATGTTTTAGTATTCTTAGAGAGAGAAGGAAGATCAAAGATGAAATTGAAGTCTCATTTAAGTTATTTTATCCTTCTCATGATGTGTGTTGAGTTTATTTGCAGAAATGTTAGTGTTGATGGTAATGAAAATCTAGGGATACTGTGAACAGTATATATTTCTAAAATTTTTGTAATTGATTGGCTTTGAATTTATTCTCAAGTTTATGTATGTTAAAATATAAATCTCAAGGGCTTGACTAAAATTGGTTTCATTGAAAAATATAGAGTATTAGATTCTTTATGAATTTTTGAAGTTTAGTACAATGCCAAAATTTCAATTTTATATAGGAGGTCTATTTTGGAAAACTTATTTGAGATATCTAGAGATCTCGTAAAATTATAAAATTGAAATTATTTGTTTATCTTTATATCTAGTTTAAATCTTGAAATTTTTATGATTTTAGAAATTAATCTTGAATTATTATGTATTTTTTAATAAAAAGAGGTCAATTCTAGAGATGGTTTGACACAATTGTTGCATTTAAGAACTGATGCGTTCGAAACTAGCAAGTATACTAGTCGCACAAGTAATAAAGTGATGAGTGAGATATCGTTCCCACGAGGATTGATTCTAATTAAATTTGTTATTTTTCAGCAACAATAAACTAAATATGGGGGGTTTTGTTGAATGATTAATTAAACTGAATACGAAGGCAAATAAAGAATAACACAACACAATATTAAATGAATTGAAAATTCAATGAGAGACACTTGGTTAAGGGTTCTTTCTCTGCCACAAGATATGAATTTGTGAATTAACATAGAATTGTAATCCAATTACAGCATTGAAGTTATCAACCGTAGATAACAACAAGCTCTGTTATCCCAATCTTTCCTTACTTTGTTGTTAAATAAAACAAGCTCTTTATTTAATCTCTATCCATTAAACAACCTAGAACAAGCTCTCTAAGTTTAATTCAATGGAAGCATTACGATGAGAAAGATAGGTTGATCTAAGCAATAATCACACAAGTTCGGATTATTTAACCTAGGTTGTATTTTCCAATTGCAATCTCTGATCACAATTTTGCTACTAATGATTGGAAATTCATGACAATTACGGATCAAGATTTCTAATCTAGCAATAGACAACAACAGATTATATTCAGTTGGCCATTCCAAATACAATCAGTAAGCAATCATAAGCATTAGATATGGGAAAATACAAGCAACTTCAATTAGAGAATTGGATAACAATTTCTTACACAATCAACTCACAAAATCCATATCAAGGGCTTTGAAATCACCCTCAACCAATTCAGATTTAGTTACACATATTCAATCAGAATAACAAATACAATACAGAGAAATTCCAGAATTGAAAAGGAAAGAAAGAACTTAGCAAATTCTTTGAAAATCTTCTTTGTAGATGAATCTTCTTGGAATTGTAGTTCCTCCTCTTTCAAAATCTTCTTTCTCCTTCAAGAACTCCAAGGGATGAGAGAAATCCAGAAATGCAGCCTCCTCCCACGTTTTCCCCTCTTCAAGTTATGAAAATAAAACCCTAAAATGTGTTTAAATACTCTGCTACAGTAACTTGCTACAGTGCCCCGTATTTAATAACATGCTACAGTGATATATGGAATTACAAATATACACTTCTCATACCATTTTTATCACAACTTTCGGTACACTACATAAATTCGTGAACCGTAAATTTCTCCAGAAAATAGACTTCGAGAGCTTTTCAATGGTATATAGCATGTTATCCGGTTAATTGTATATCGATACAATCAACTCCAAGAAATTGGTTGACTAGCAGAGGTGAAAATGAAGGGTTTTACTCCAATTTTGTGTAAGTTCCTCCAAAACTCCTACAAACATCAAAAACCACACAAAAACATAAAAATACCAAGGAATATAGCAAAGAAACATGGACGAATTGATATGAAAATGATATATAAATAGACACTTATTAAGAACTTAAATTATCTGAGGTATTTAATGAATTTTGAATGTTATGAGATTTTACATATTGTTATATACATATGTCTTGAAGGCTTATATAAAATCTTAGATCAATTGGACAAGTAGATTATTTATTAAAAATCATAAAACCTACATGCTCTATTTTGAAAGTCTGAAAATGAAGTTAATTAGCATTGATTGGACTAAGATATGAAGACGGTTAAACATTCAAGTTGATTATGAGTTGAGTATGATATGAGGAGTTCTTTTGTGATGATTAGCAACAAGAATTTCATTTGAAGTGAAATGAGATGACGAGTCACTTCGATATACAATGAAACCCAAGTTGTACGTCAACATTAGTGAGTGGTAAAATATTTTCTCTTTTGTACGTTATAAATAAGTTTTCAATACTATTTTTATATATATACATGTTAGAAAGCTTTAAAGTGATTAGCGAATTTATTTTCTAAGTGAATTGAGAAGAATGTTAGTTGTTTATTTAATGATGTTTATTTAGCTTTTTTTGGAAACAATTACTACGATATTTTAGCAAACTTATAGAAGTATTCAAAGCAATTCCTTAATAATATTCTAGAAGATAAATGTAGAACTATTTGTTACGGTTAGTTTAGAATATTCAAAGTTAGTTTTCAAGATATTTCTAGACAAAGATATTGCATTTAGAAAGGAAAACTCATATTTTATGATTAAAGTTATTTAGCATGTTGAAAGGTTTTAAAGTTGATTCAAGAGATATTTTTATAATATTAGAGAAAAGTTGTGTCATGATTTTTGTAACCTTTATAACGTTTTGTTCAAAAGTTTCTTGAAGCATTTGAAAAATGCTTTTTAGATGCTTATCATTGATTTTAGTGATTCAAGTATTTTCAGTTTTAGATTGCATAAAATTTTCATTATTTGATAAAGCTACATGAAAAGGAATGGTCTCATGAAAGGATTAGCACACCATTGAATTAATTAAAGCCATCAAATGAAACGAATTTCAAGAATCTTAATAATAAGATACCAAAAAGAAAGCAAGACACGAACCCTTGCTTTAGGAGACTCATTGGCTGCCCTAGTGCCGAATAAACTAGAAAAAATCTTGGCCGGAGACGGCATAAGGTCAGACAGCGACCTCCTCAGAGTGGGTGGTTGAAACAACAACTTTGTAACCAAGAAAAGCATCCCAGAACAAGCCACAATGTCAGCATTTAGTCAAGCTTTATTCAAGCCACTTTGTGTTCTCAAAACAAAAAGCCAACTCAACTAAAACTGCATCTTTTCTAGTTGGGTCATATTATATCATCGACGGATAATCTCTCATTTCACATCTCAATCAAATGATGTTAGCTTCCTCAAGATCTTTGTCCCCTTTTTTTGTCTTGACTAAGAGAGAGTACTTTTCAGCCTTTACTAGTGCTAGTTTTTGTCTCTACTAGGACCAAAAAGTACATTAGCCTTTCCATGACAACAAAAGGCTTGAGAGCTTGTATCAATTTTGAGAGACTATGGAACTCAATTTCTCTTTACAATAGAAAAACCTGCCACTCTACAAGGCGGTCATATGAGTTTGTCCATATTATATACATTGACCAGTCTCCTTAGACTTATATTTTTTTTTTTGTTTTACAAAATTTTCTTAGATATGTATATAATCATACAAGTAAATACCCATTGTCCTAAATCAGACTTGTTTCTTCCCAAAGTTCTTTACATATATTACATAGAAAAACAACAAGAGAAAACAAAATAATTGACTAATTTTACTTTCTAATATGGAGGATTCAATTTAATAGTAATCACAGATTATACTTATAAGTTAGTCTGTTAGATAATATAACATATAAAACACACAGATAAATAACTAAAGTAATAAAACATACTGATATAGTCCATCGTGCTGATAACATATTACGAAACCAAACTGTTAAATAGTTTTGTTAGGGTGTAAATGAAAGAACTTAGCTGATGCAAACGGGTATATGAAGTGGGGTCGTGGCTGCGGTAAATGCGTGAGAAAGAGAATGCAAAAAGTTATAAACAGAGATACGGGAGAGTTAGAGAAATGAATTGATTTCTCATTTCATATTTTTTGTTTGTACAATTACACTAGGGGCCCATTCGTAGAGTTTTGCAGCCCATTACAGCAAATCAAATTCTACCATTCATTCAGCCCATCAAATTTGTCGAAGTTTAACCAATAAGGGAAAGCTTCCTTCGTGCAGTATCCCATTTGGTTGCGCCGCTTGAACAAATGAGAAGTTGCCAAGCTTTAGTCCAATAATGTTTAGCCACCTAAAGGTCTAATAGTATATCTTCATTTTAATTAGCAACAAGTAGTGGTAAATCCTCCGAATGAGTTTACAACAAGGAGATGTTTTTAAGAAAATTTTAGAAGTATGATCGATAAAAAATAAAATAAAATTATTCTTTGCTTAAAATTAAATCAGAACTCAAAAGTTGTTTTTGAGATTGTCCATTCTAAAATAGATTCACAAAATAACTCGTTTGGTTACCTATTTTTTCTCTTTTCATTCTTAAACAAAAATCTCGTACATATTTGTTTAAGTATTTTCATTGAATAGATTCTCTCTAAAAACAAAAACAATTTTTTCTTATTTTCAAACAACTCTCTACTTATATAATTTGTCATTTCTTACTTTTTATTTCAAAATAATTTTATTATTTTAATATAAAAAATATTTTTTATATTTTTTAAATAATAATTTATTTAAAATAAAAACACAAAATATACATTACCAAACATATTTTTACACAATTTAATTTTTCATAAAATATGTCAATATTTTCAACCATACACCTTTTAAACTTGCCAAACATTTTGATCAACATTTTGTTTTTGGTTCCTAAGAAAATTCAAGAAAATGCAGACATAAAAATAAATTAATAAATAAACATTCTCTGCTTCCAAATAGGAAACCGCGTCGTGAATGTAGTGAAGCAAAGAAACCGATGAACCAGCGGCGACAAGAAAGAGGAAGTCATCAATTCTTTATAGTAAAGCTTACATGTACGAAACGGTGTTGTCAAATAAGGATAAGCAGCGGCACATACTTTCATGTCGCTGAACTGCACCAAGCATATTTATCTGCTTCTGGAGCTGTCAATTTTCTGAGACGGGAGTCGCTACCGAATAGCGATTCTCTCTCTCTCTCTCTCTCTAAAAAAAAAAAATTCCGACAGTCAGATTTTGATTCCAAATTGATGACGTTGCCAGGATATTAGTGACAAAACAGAATTTATGATTAATTTGAATTAAATAGAATGAAATTTCAATTACTATAATGTATTTAAACAGGTATAATTTACCAAATTATCCAAATTTAAATGTAAATTGTAAAATATCTAGCTTTAGACAGCATCATGCAAATTTCATAACTAGGATGCGACAGACCCTATTATGTTGATTAGATTTTAAAATTCCACTATAAATAGTCTCACCTTTTAATTTTAGACGTGGTAATATTTTAAGTGGGTTCCTGAAACATGCTTATACATACCAAAAACCTTTCCCATTTCTCTTAATTGTGGACCACAAAAAAGAAAAAAAAAAGAGTCCATGAATGATAAATTGATAAATAAATGTTTCATAAATTAATATCTCAATTAAATAATAAAATTTTTCGGTCCTCATTTCGGGCCTATATATTAAATTAATAATTTTGATAAATATAGAAGATAATAATTTCTTAAAAAATCCTTGAGCGCCCAACAAAATATAAAATAATTAGTCAAATACATATAATAAACAACATATAAATTTATAATATTAAGATGATTTTTCTTAACAACTTTTAACTTCTCACTTCTTTTCTTTTTCAAAAAATGCATTTAAAGTTTTTTGCTCTCACTTTCTATTTAAATAAACAAATCTCATCCTTAACTTTTTTGTAAAGCATGCATGTTATATATTAATTTAATATATAGGCTTGAGCCAGGATCCAAAAATTTTATTATTTAATTGAGATTATTACTTTGTTGAATATTTGTTTATTACTGTATTGTGTTTAAACATGCCTTGGAAATCCCCGATTGCCAAAATTAATATAATTTATACTTTTAAAACATTAAATTTCATATACAATATAATATTATCTAATGTAATAAATTGTTAAATTATGTTGATAATTAATTACTAGCATAGGAAGTTGATTTTCACTATATAAATTTGATTGGTTAGTGATTGGTTTAATGCACTATGGAATTAATTAATTAATCCTATGTTTAGTGTAATTGATTAATAATTTGATATATAATTGACTATTATGATAATAAAATTATTGATAGAGTTACTTATTTATGCTAGCAGTTAATGTTGTAGTTATTAATTCAATATCATGTCATCTTAGATGGCAAAAATTAGTTAGTTATCTAATCAAATAAATAAATATTAATTAGAAGAAATTAAATCCTTTATGTACTAGATTTATCTTAATAAATTTAAACAAATAAGAAATGTTCATCTACACCTAATTTGATGAATTAATCATCAAATTCAATAATAATCTTATTTGGTCAAAAATTTTCATATTTAATTTAATTATTTTGTTATCAATTTAGTATAGTCTTATCAAACCATAAAGTTAACATGATTTTGTATTATATTCGAGAATTAATTTATGCTATAATTGAGATCGGAATAAAGGATTACCATTAATAATTACTATCCTAAAATACTTAACAATCTAAAAAATGATAAATTATATAAAATTAATTATCATGGACGAATTCTTCAGCCAGATAAATAATTCATTTGGTTGATCATTTCAATGGTCGTTCCATCAAGGCCCGCTCTTGCAACTGCCTAAAACTTGCCAACGATGTGTGCAGGAGGTTAGTTAATTTTGCCCAATTATCTTAAGGGAAATTAAAAAAAATCAAATTAAAGGATGTTTTTGAAAAATCTACTATATATTAAAAATTTAAATGCCATGATTTCATTCAACAAACCGAATTTTTTTTTTCAATATGATAAAAAAGCTTGACATAGTGATAAATGTCATGTCTATCTATCTTAATGTTTGATATTTGTCATATTTGTTGAATACTAATGCTAAGTTAAAAAAAAAAAATTGTTGATATGTCGGGCATGATCATGACATATAAATTTATATACCTAATATATTTTTCAAACGCTTTCCTGTTTTCATCTATTTTTGTAATTTTTTATTTTCTTCATTTAAGAAACTCATTGAGATAACATGGTCGAGGTTCTTTTTTTTTTTTTTTTTTGTTTCTCTTGTTGATTTATGATTTGGCTTTAGTTCTGAACATCTTAACCAATGTTATAATGCAGGTTGTTAGGAGTATCAGCAAAAGTAGATATTGAAGAGATAAAAATAGCTTGTAAGTGATCATCCAAAGAATACCATCCAGACAACACTTCAATTAAAAGCACCCCAGAGAAGTTTTTGAAGCTAAGAGAAGTTTATGATGCATTGAGCAACGAAGGGAGCTGTAGATTTCTTATGAGCAATCAAATATTTTCATAATCTTATGCTAATGTTTTATTTTATACTTCGCATCCAAATTAAATTGTTAAAGCATGTAGATAAATGTTAAGCATATAATGTTACCTTATCAATAATTATAATTTCATATCTCAATACCAAAAACTCAATTAACCCAAAACTCTCATCCACATTTATATATCAATCATCAACCGTTCAAAGATATCTTTTAGCTGTAGTTTAGTATTAGGCATTACTCTCATGAGTAATACTATCATTATAAATTAACATAACATAATGTGATTTGATAAATGCAGTGATTGAATAAATATATGTTTATAATAAATGAAAACAATTAATATGAGTGATGTGGTGATTAAATAAGAATGTCATATCACAGATGAATTTCTATAAATAGTTTACAAGAGCAGCATTACTCTACTCATAAATATATTTTGCACTTTGCAAATTAATCAAAGACCTTCCAAAAGTTTTTCAATTTTCATCCATTAATAAATTTTAAAAAAAAATCTACCCCTACTACTATATAATTAAAATTACTCAGATAGAAAATCAAACCTTAATCATAAAGTTAAACCCCCTGAATCCCAATTAGAAACCCTAATTCACAAATTCTTTAGCTCGATTTTGCAACATGACCAACAACTACTACAAAATTTATCATTTTTACTTATTTTTAAGTTTAGTTTTATTTTTATTTTAATTATTTTTTATAGATTGAAGAATAATTTTTTTTGGATGATTAGACAAGATTCTAATTACTAATTTTTGTTTGAAAATCATTTAGGGTTTACTTTGTAATTATTCATTAAAAAAAAACATTTAAGGTTAATTGTAATATAATGTTTTATACAAAATTTCTGTTTTACCCTTTTGCTTTGTTGTTTGAACCAACCGAATCCGCTATATCGAATTGGAAAAATTCAGAAAGGTTCTTAATGAATTTGACAAAGTGTCATCTTGATAAGAGAGTCTACCATACAACGGCTGCACCACATCCAGCCAATGGTAGCCTCTTAAAATGAGAAAAATAGTATTTTTTCTAATTGTTACTATTCTTCCCACTTTACAAGACTACCATTGGTTGGCTATACTATGTTAGTTTAGCCACATGGTACAGCAGCCCCCCGCCACATGATGATACAACCTTTGTATGGTAAACTCTCCCCATCTTGACAGATGGTTTCGGCAGTTGCCTCTATTAATTTCCATGCAAGAGGGGTAAAAGCGGAAAGTAAGTCATTTATTTTTCCATTTATATTGAAAAAGGGTTTTGATTGTCATTTTTGAAACTGCGATTGGGTCAGCTAAGCAAATTCTGGGGTTTCAATTTAATTCTTCCTTTCCTTTATTTGCCCCATGGAGGGGAAAACCTCGACAACGCTTTCGATCAAATTGTCTCTTTAAGCCTGAAAATTCCCCACCGGATGAGAGCCTCTATGTTCCAAAACGATTCGTATTGGACAAGAATTGGTTGAAAGCCATGGCAAAGTCCCATTTGCCTTCATACCCTTCCGCCAAAATCCACCCCTCAAACGACCTGGAGTTCGATCCCAACTCTTACTCTCTCGAGAAGTTCAAGCTCTACGAGACCAGAGCCGTGAGTACTTCATTTCTCTGCAATTTTGTTTTAAATGTTAGGGTTTTCTAGGAAAAAAATGTTATTAGAAATCAGAATTTCTGTTTCAGCCGCCAAATGGCTCATAAGAATCATAGAATGGTAAAATAAGTGCTTGATTAATTGACGGATACGGGCTTGGTTTGTTTGAGCAGAGGTTCTATCTGATTGGGAGTGACAGGAACAAGAGGTTCTTCCGTGTGTTGAAGATTGACCGATCAGAGCCGTCTGATTTGAATGTCAGCGAGGACCCTGTGGTTTACTCCCCGCAGGAAATTAAGAACTTGCTTCAAAGGATTGCTGAAGGCAATCGTGCTACCGGTGGATTGACCTTCGTGGCAAAGGTTTTTGGGATTGCGGGTTAGTGTGACTCATAGCTTATGCTTGTTTTGTGTATCAATGGAGGGTTCATTGAATTGTTTTCTTGGACTTTTTAGGTTGCATTAAGTTTTTGGAATCATATTATTTGATTCTTGTTACCAAGCGTCGGCAAATTGGATGTATATGCGGTCATGCAATATATAGTATAGATGAGAGCCAGTTGATTACGATTCCACATTCCACTATCCAATCAGATTTGGCGCATTCAAAAACAGAGCTAAGGTATTTTCCACTTTTGGTTGCATTGTTGAATTATGCTTAGGTTCTGTTTACTTGGGCATTGGATTAGGTAAGCTCTTCCTTAGTGAAACTTGAGTGATTGTGTTAAGTTCACGTCCAAATGACATTTTAGGGACCCAAATGAGTTTTTGTTATTGAAAAAATGTATATATCCACAGATAGTCGTATTATTTACATTGAACTCTCTCTGTAACAAAATTTTATTTGTAGTAATAATGGGTGGGATTCGTTGCGGTTGTTAAGGCCTATACAAGAAGTCCATGGGAGGCAATATCTCAAATTTATCCGCTGTTCTTTAATCATTTGAAGAATGTAGTGGAAACGGTAGTAGATTCCAATTTTGGGAAGATTTGTTGGCTTGGAGATGCACCAGTGGGCTCATTATTTTCAGGCATTTATCTTTCATCTGGAGCTAACAAATGTTTCATCCAGTAATTCTTGAGAGATCTTTAGAGGCAACCCAAGAAGCTGTTGAATTGGGTTTCTCTAGGTCTTACAAAAAACAAAAGGATTACAGAAAACTATGTTGACTTTATTTGGTTTTAGGAAGGTAGACCCTTGTAGATCAAGTATAATTATGAAAGAAGGTGTAATAGTCATTTTAACCCAAAATAGTAGGAATTTTGGAAAAATTAGATAGTGGGGTAGAACCAGAATATCCATTGTCAGCTTCAAGGAGCTCTTTTTTCTACCATGCCAAATCTTCCTACTTTAATTTCCTGTAAAATACAATGAGATGGGAATAGTGTTGTGAAGCAATTTAGAACCTTCACATCAGCATGAAACATATTAAAGGGGAGGGAACTCTTTTGATTGTTCTAAAGAAAAGATGACGGATGATGTTTAGAAAGTGCACGTCTCACAATGATAGGTGCATGAAGCATATTGACACTAACCTTCAAAACAAAGCTTTTCAGTTTCCTCCTCCCAGTTAATTTCAGGACCCATTCTTTGGACTCTATGATCCACTTTTAAGGGGAATGCTTCCTGTTTGTCTTCCTTTAATCATATTTTATATTTGTTATTATTATTTTCTTTGTTAACATAGATGTAGTGGCTGCAACAAAGACCTCTTATTTCATCTTCTTAGATAAATTTGCACTTCTGTAGAGAGAGAATTTGGAAGTAGGAATGTTAGTAGCAAGATAAATTTGTATATAACCTTTAATCTCTTTCTTCTTTCTTTTTATTACTATTTTTTTTTAAATTAATGGTTCTTACCTATTATGGTATTAGGCGAAGTTTCAGAACAATTTTCATTGTTATTATCTGTGTATGTGTGATTTGCAGGTACAAAAAGCTATTATCCAGTGTAGATTTGACCAAAGATTTCTTCTATAGCTATACATATCCTATAATGCAAAGTTTGCAAAAGAATGTGTTCTCAATCGGTGAGGAAGGGATGCCATATGATAACATATTTGTGTGGAATACGTACCTAACACAAGCCATTCGATCGAGGTGCAATAACACTATTTGGACAATAGCATTAGTTCATGGGCATTTTAAGCAGGTTGGTGCTGTCTAAGTATTACATTATAACTCCAAGATTCTTATTTTATATATTTATTTACTTTCTAGACAATTTCATGCTATCTTATGAAAAATATATTTAATAATACTTTGTGAAGAAAAAGAAATTAGTTATATCAGAAATAGGAGAAAATTGCAAATATAGTGTATCAAAAAAGAGAAAGGGGAGAATTTCTCAACAGAAGTTTTCTTGGAAGTCAGTCCAGTTTTTAATAATCAATCAATAGTGTCTGAATAGTTCCATATCCATAATTTTGCTAATTTTTTTCTGAGTCTTTTCACCGCGTCAGGAGGTGATCTGACACCTTTGTGGATATCCAATCCACTTTTTGCATTCTCTTTCTATTATTGTAATTTTCTGTTTTCTATCAATGAAATAAATTAAGGCAGAAGTCAAGTCTGAAAAATTAAACCACCAAGTGCCTCATTTATAGTAGCCAAACTCCTAACTAGAAAGGTAATTAACTTCTACTTCTAGGAAGTGACAATCAACTTGTAATGTGGCATTGAAATTAAACAAAATAAAGAGATAAAAATATATTATTACAACGAAAGAAATAGAAACAAAAGGGATACACGTAAATCTTATGATCTATGCTACATAAGGGGCCGTTTGGTATGGGGGTTTAGTTTTATGGGAATGGGGTTCATATTTCTGAGAAAGTTGAATATGAGAATCTAATTCCTGGGAAAGAAACATTACTGTATTTGGTTACCTATAGGAATCTTGTTATTCATTCCTATAGGGATCAGATTACTATGTTTGGTTGTATGGAGGAATACGCTAATTTTATTCAATAGGTGAGTAATACTATATAGTGAATTATTTTTTCCAATATGCCATAAATACTTATGCTATTTTTAATGAAATTAATAATTTTGAAGATTTTTAAATATATATATTAAAAAAATAAAAATAAAAATAAAATTATTTTATTTAATTTAATTTTAATTTTAATTTAGTTTACATATAAATTTAGTTTTTAAATATCATATTATTTATTTACATTTATTTATTTATAAATAAATAAAATATAAAATTTATATAATTTAATTGTATTTAATTTACATATAAATTTAATTTTTTTATATATTATATTTTATATATTTTTAATTTAAATTTATTTATAAATAAATATATAAATTTATATGAATATTTATTAATTTATATTATGCATATTATATTTATGTAAATATATCTATCTTATATATTTATGTTGTATTATTTGATTATTTATATAATTTAATTTAAAGTTAATTTATATATATTATTTTTTACATAATTATTAATATATAATATATATTATATATTATATATAAATATATTTATATTATATTAAAAAATAAAATTATTTAATTTAATTTGATTTAAATTTAGATAAATTTAGTTTTTATGTATCATATTATTTATTTACATTTATTTATTTATAAATAAATAAAATATAAAATTTATATAATTTAATTGTATTTAATTTACATATAAATTTAATTTTTTATATATTTATTTTATATATTTTTTTAATTTAAATTTATTTATAAATAAATATATAAATTTATATGAATATTTATTAATTTATATTATGTATATTATATTTATGTAAATATATCTATCTTAAATATTTATATTGTATTATTTTATTATTTATATAATTTAATTTAAATTTAATTTATATATACATTATTTTTTACATATTATATTTTTATTTATTAAATTTAATTTTTAAATTTAAATGTATTTATAAATAAATATTTATTTACATATTTATTAATTTACATATTATGTATTATATATAAATATATTTATATTAATTGATTTATATTATGTTATATTATTTAATAATTTAATAAATAATATTTTTATTTATATAAATTTGTATAAGTTTATTTATTATATGTATATAAGTTTATAAAAATTTATATATAATTTAGTAGTCTTTTTTAAAATTGCTATAAACATACATATTAAATAAATAAATTTATATAAGGGTGGGTTTAGGATTCCTGGGAATATGAAACTCAAGTGTTGAAAGGGTTTCACATTACCCCAATAGAGGGGCATTTGAAACCCATGGGAAAGCTCAATTCCAGGGCTTAAAATGGTAAATAAGCCAACCAAACAAGGGTTAGGCATCAGATTCTCATTCCCATGCTACCAAACGGCCTCTAAGTGTTTGAAACGTTATGGCTTCTCCATCCCAGCCACATCAAACTCAGATAATGAGGACACAACAACAAACAGATCCACATAATGCACCCATCCTCATTCTCAAACTCCTTTGCATAGGCCTCTTGGGCAGCCACCAATGCTAGTGGTAGTCATTTTTCTCAATCCAATGGCATCCAATAGCAATCACATATTTACAACAAATCCCTTGTGCGTGCTACCCTTTACCCATCTCCACAGGCCAGACAAGGGCTGTCTGCAATCAATAGTATGGCCAAACTGCTCACCCAATATGGCAGGATAACTACTACATTGTCCTTGGACAATAACCTGGATCACTTCTGCAGCCTTCTTGTACCATTCCATATCTAAATAATTACCTAATAAATGTTTCCTTCTCCTATAAGCATTAGATATCAAGCATCTCTCATATGTCTCTTTTTCGGGTATATTATGCTTATTTTAGATGAGGCACATGGTTTACTGTCAGGGGAATAATTGGGTTCATCTAGATCTTGCTTCTATGTCGTTGAGTTCATGTATTCAGATCTTATCTCTGAATGGAAAGTCATAATCATCTCAATCAGCGAAAAGATAATTTAGCTTACTGGTTTTGGAGAACAAGATAAAGGAAACTGTGGAGAATCAAAGCCCAAAATTTGATTTGTACATAACCCCAAACCTCCTCCACATTGGCATCATAAAATATCCTGCTGCTTCTCGCATTTTAAATCACCTGTAAGATGGCTATCATGACAAACCCCAGAGCTCTGAGCTTTTCTTTGTAGACTGCCATTTAATACATTGCTTTTGATTACCACTTATAATTTTTTGTATAACCACTTCTCTCTTTTAAATTTAATTGGTTTCAGCTGCCTTTTTTGTCAATATACTTTCACTTTCATTTGTCATATCATCCTATAATATATATATTTGCACAGTGAAATTAGTTTCTTATATTTCTGCTTATGTTGCTCTTTATATACTCCTTGATCAATGGGTTAAAATTGTGATACATTATAGATTGATAATGGCAGACTAGGCTATCCATCTTTGGAAGGGATTTCAGTGTTACTCTGATATCTAGACGCTCTCGCCATTTTGCTGGAACACGGTACTTTCTAGCTTGAATTAAGTTCATTTATGCATTTGAATTGCTGGAATACATGTAAATTGTCTTCCAAATTGTCTGAGTAGGTTAAAATTCTGCTAAATCATTTGTGAGGCATAATTTGAGATGAACTTTTAGCCATAAATCTGGTTCAAGGATGACTTAGGATTATGTCAAGTGGCTTCAGAAATTAGCTTCCAAATCTTCTTTGGGTTCAATTACCTTGTTAAAATGACCTATGTTATTTTGTGGCTTTCACTGCCGAGCATAATTTGAATTGCCTGTTTGTTGATAAATTTTTATTATTTTTGCGTCCATTTAATGAACGTTTTGGTAATTGCCTAAAGCTAAAGTGGTACTTTTATTGTTTTCTGAATAAGTAGGCAAGAAAAGCCACATTGTCTTCAAGGTTTGGATTATTTAGTTTATTTTATCATTTGGATTGAATTTAAGCATTTGAAGGTTAAGGCAAAGTTTAGTCAGAGGCTAAATAATCCTAGAAGTTAGGTGAAAAAGATTGACCTTATGTTTTCATTTTTTTTGGATAAGAAACCGTAAACTTTATATTGTTGGGATTGACCATATGTTATGATATTTGGTCATGTACTAGGGCATCTTTGTATTTGGAATTACTCACCCTTGAACTTGCATATTATTTTAGCTTTACTGTCTTTTGTAAATTATTCTTAACTCGAGTTATTAAATTCTTGAACATGAATGGTCTTTAGAGCATTGAGACAGGAAGAAGAGGGATCTATTTCATGAAGAAAACAAATCTCATGAAATGAGTTGTGTGAACATTCAGAGCACATTAATAAATATACATGCTTGAAGTAATGCATTATGGTGGAAGACACTGAATCATTATTTTCTTGATAATCATAAGCGTCTTAAAGTTAAAATATTCTATAAATCTTGTGTTTCTTAATTCATGTTGAAGCTTGAATCAATTCTCAAGTGTTTTGGCACAATCAACGTTATAAGCATTCTATCCAATTTTCTTGAGAATTTTATAAGGCCCAATCTTCCTTTTGATTAGCTTAATAAGAGTCAGCTGGAAATCTTTCCCTATGTAGATAAACCATCACCATGTCTCCTTGAAAGCTCTAGCAGCTCATTTTATAATCTGCATACTCCTTGTACTTTGGCGTCGGACTCCTTAATCTTCTGCCTAATTTTTTCATGCAGATTTTCATTTCATTTTCTCTTTTTTCACCTTTTGAAATACTTTCCCTACTTCCGGTATGGTAGCTAAATCATACAAATGCATTGGCTGTCTTCTGTAAAGAATATCAAAAAGACTTTTCTTGGTGGACCATTTTTGGAATAATTGTAAGCAAACTTTTCCTATGCAACTATTGCTTCCCATTGTTTTGGATTTGTACCAACCAAGCATCTCAAAAGAATTCCCAAATTTTTGTTAATAACTTAAGTTTGCCCATCTGTTTGAAGATGATGAAAAGTGCTATACTGCAGCTTAGTTCCAAAATTCTTCCACAAAGTTCTCCATATATATTACACAAATTTGTTTGACCCCTAACAGGGTCCCCTGTGTAGCAGTAAAAAGAAAAAAAAAATATTAGTTCTGTTGTGCGGTTGAAGAGTGAAGGCCATGTTGAGTAAATCTGCTTTATGAATGACTGCTTGGTGCATGTTCTTGAATACCTTTTCTTTGTTTTAACCTGGAACCGGGAGTCTTTAATAGATTTCTGTCTAGGCATCAATTACACTGTTAGAAGTTATAAAAGAAATGAAATATAGTAAATAGGTCCATCGGAGCAGAAACGCTGTCATATTTGAGGAATGCATTGGATCCATCTATGTCGATGCATTGAAAAAAGAAATATTCTTAATAACTGAATGGGAATATCTAATAGTGTTTCACTAATTCTATTGATCATGTTAAAGTCGCTTGGTAGTGCTTGTTTTCCATTTGTCTTAGTCATTTATTGGTGTTAAGGAATCACTTCACCTAAAAGCTAAGCTTGTAGGTTGTGGCCAACATTAAAAGGCAGCCTCTAATACATTCCTTCACGTCCGAGAGTCTTACGTGTACTTTCACATTGGGTTAGTTTCCACATGCCGGGATCTAATAAGTTGGCCAAACATAACTTTTTTATTTTTTTAATTGACATGGAGGGCATTTGCACATGTTATTACTTGGCCATTTTGGCTTTGATATCATGAACATGTGTCAAAAGGAAAATTCTCATTTTTCTTATTAATTCTGTGCTACAGTTACATGGATTTATAGACTACCAAAAAAAAAAAAAGGAAACTATACAGATTGTAACCAACAACAGTAGGATACAAATAGAACCAAATAAAGGAAAGATCCTAAGTTCAAAAAATTCAGAAATTATTCTGATTTTATTCCTTAGCATGCTTCATAAAATTTGACATAAATGAATTTTAAAGAAAAAAAAATCTCTTTTGTTTTTCCACAGTTTTTAATCATCAAAACTTGTTAAACGTTGGGTAGCGGACATGCCATTTTGGGTTCAATGATAAACAGAAACTGCCTTTTCTTTCTTTTGTTTGTTTTTCTTTTTGTTGGTTTATTTCTTTTCTTCTAGTAATGGTGGCAATTAGAACTGAAATCAAATGATTTTATATTTTTATTTTTTTTACTTTGTTTGGCATAAGTTCTGTCAAAACAGCTATAAGAAATATTAAAAAACATGGCATCTTCACTGATTACAAAAATTCATTGATTTTATCTTTTGAAATGTTGTATACATTGAATCTTCAGTGGTGTTATTGTTTGATTGATCATTATGGTCTATAGTTACTTGAAAAGAGGAGTAAATGATCGAGGAAGGGTTGCGAATGATGTTGAAACAGAGCAAATTGTCCTCGATGAGGAAGCTGGGTCACGTAAGGGAAAAATGAGTTCTGTGGTCCAGATGCGTGGTTCAATTCCACTTTTCTGGTCCCAAGAAGCTTCAAGATTTAGTCCTAAACCCGATATTATCTGTAAGAATTCTGTTTGAAATCTTTATTTTAGAGTTTTCGAGTATTATATTCAATAGAATAATCCTGTTAGATATATAGATTCAAGTAACAAATCCTCGATGCTTCTTTCTTTTTGATTGCAGTACAGAGGTATGATCCTACTTATCAAGCAACTAAACTGCATTTTGAAGACCTAGCAAAGAGATATGGCAACCCAATAATTGTTCTGAATTTAATCAAGGTTACTTCAGTTACATTTAATGCTAATTACTTGGTTTATACTCTTTTAAATTATCACTATGCTTGATGTATGCGAATTCAATATCTGCCAATTTTTAAGCAAAACAGTGACACCTGTGCCAAATGTAGCTTAAAGCATACATTTTAAGTTGCATTTACTCCCATCATTAGTGACCTGAATCCTTAAATATGCTGTTTTCAACAAGATTTCCTTTGGTAGTTGCTCTTGAAAAAATTCTGGGCATTTCTGCTTATCATTATAGATAGATAAATACATGAGGCAAAGAATAAATGGATTCATGTGGGCATGAAAGGAAGTAAATATATGTTGAAACCTGAATTTGCCAAAATTTTAATTAAGGGTTTAAATATTATTGATCTACTCTAAGAAACCTTTATGAAAACATTATTTTATTTTATTTATTTTTATTTTTTCCACTTGAAGTAATTTCAATCAATTGAGGGAGGATGGAATATAATGGAAAAGGATTCTGAGAGTTTTTCCTTGTGCAAAGCTTTTTTCAATTGCTTGGTGAATCATTCCTTACTTCCTTCTTTTGAATCCTCTTTTAATACATGGAAGGCCAAGCTTACAAGGTTGAAATTCTAGCTCGGACTATAGCCCATTAAAAGCTCAAAACTTGTTATTTGATTGAAAGAAGACCAATTATATATTAATCATTCTCTTAGTGCATGATGGGAGTGATGCAGAAAACATTGATCATTTGTTTGTTTGTTGCCCCATCGTGTTAACATCTAGTAAGAAGTGGGTGTATCTGGCTTTATTTGTTTTGTTATTTTGACAGCACACTGTTACTTTTGGAGGGAAACAAAGGTGTTGGTGCAATGGGATTTTTGTGTCTTGGCAGCATTGGGTATTCTCTTTGAAAAGAACAGGAGGATTTTAGCAATGCTTCAATTCTGAATTTTAATGCGATAAACCACACTGTCTTGGCTTGTTAAAAGCTTGAATTTCTAAGTGTAGTGTATGTCTCTTCTATATTTATATGTATGTATGTGTTCAGATGGTTGCAAAATTAATAGGTTCTTGTAGAAGAGGTTTTTCTTAAAAGGAAGCACACTACAGCCTTGTGATTAGCCTAAACTTCAGGCATATTAAATGAAAATTACTTTTGTATTATTGTATGGATTCACAATTTTATGCGTGCATGGATATGTTCATTTTTCATAGTTATATTTATGTCTGTTCAGTGATTTCTCTCGGGTCTTGTTTATTGATTACTTGCCAGTTAGCTATGAGAGTACTTTTCTTTTTCCTGATCTTTTTCCTTCCTGATTATTCAATTAAATATCCATTTTAAAATGCTTTTCTCATGATGATTACATATCAATATGCAGACTGTTGAGAAAAGGCCTCGAGAAATGATGCTAAGACGTGAGTTTGCAAGTGCAGTTGGGTATCTGAACACAATTCTCCCAGAAGAAAATCAAGTGCGGTTTATCCACTGGGATTTTCATAAGTTTGCAAAGAGGTAAACATGTGTTTTTTCTTACAGTCTAATCATCATCCAGATCCTCATAAAAAGCCTGCACTTTTAGGTTGGCTAACTCTTTTCTTTGTTTTTTTTTTCCCTTTGCTGATTCCAAAGCAAGTCCGCCAATGTTTTAGCTGTTTTGGGTGGTGTGGCAAGTGAAGCACTTGACTTGACTGGCTTTTATTATAGTGGTAAGCTAAGCATTGGAAAAAAGAAAACCAGCCAACTTAGTCGAACTGGAAGGTATTAAATTATGATCTTGTTAGGTACATGAATACATGTATTGAACATATGCAGTTTTCTTAATTTTATCATACATATCTGTTCTGAATCTAGAGTTTAGAGTTGAGGTCTTCTTCTGGATTGGATACGGTTATAACATCTACCTTCACGGTTATGCTAGTTGTCTTTATTTGATTCTAGAAGTTGATAGTATGAAACTTAGAAAATTGTATATAATTTAGATGGCCAAGAAAAGTCGAGCATCCGTTCTTCAGTTTTCTTGAACTGCTTCTCTGAGCTGCTTAAAGCTTCTAGAAGCTCTAGCATCTACTTCATGAATTAGTTTATTTCTCAAAAAGTGTATGTTCCTGGGAATTCATTCGGAAAATGTAACTTTGGTTAGATACATGTATCTTTTGCCACAGAACCAAGTAGAGTAGAGATGGGCAGCTGTTAGGTTCAGGAATACCAACCTAACCCTTAACCTAAATTCACGCCCTGAAGTTTATGATAAATGCCTGCCAAGCCGTGTTGCTGTTGGCGTAATTTAAATATATTAATGATCAATTAAATGTGATTCTAAAATTAAGTTTAAATTATTCTTTGTTATGTATTTAATATTTATTCATAGTTATTGTAATAAATTTAAATAAAATTTCAACTTGTTATATTATATTTTGGTTCATCAAATACTAAATTGAACACAATATAGTATTATATATTATCCAAACTTATCTCATCAAATCTAGTGAATTACGGTGCACTGGATGTACTGTTAAACATTTGAAGTAATCATGGAGGGCAGTTGGGTTTAACTTTCTTGGTGCAGTTTGATTGTCATTTGACAATGTGCAATTTTTTTTAATCTTTTAGCCTTCTTTAACAATAATCTTGATTAATTTATTTTTATTTTGTTAATAAATCTTGTTTTCTAATAGGGATCCTTCTCTTAGAGATCTGCAAGCCAGTTCAGGGGATCATGCAAGGCTTGGAAGTAGTAACGAGAATTTGAATTCTGTAATAAATCGTGAAAGAGATGCTGATTTAGGTCAAGAAAATAAAAAAGAAAATCATGATGGTGCAGCACCATGTCTTCAGAGTGGAGTTCTGCGCACTAACTGCATTGATTGCTTAGATCGTACAAATGTTGCCCAGTATGCTTATGGGCTTGCAGCTTTAGGTCGCCAACTTCATGCTATGGGTTTAACAAACATACCCAAAGTGGATCCTAATAGCAGCATAGCTGCTGCTCTTATGGATATGTATCAGAGTATGGGGGATGCTCTTGCTCAACAATATGGTGGTTCTGCTGCTCACAACACCGTACGATCAACTCTCACATGAATCTGTCTGTTATATTTTTATATGCTGTTATAATTATTAAATTTGCAACTCTGGTTCAAGTCATTTTTTTGAGACCAAATGAATCCTGCTTCACAGGTGTTTCCAGAGAGGCAGGGAAAGTGGAAAGCTACAACCCAATCTAGGGAATTTCTTAAGTCTATCAAGCGATATTACAGCAATACCTACACTGATGGTGAAAAACAAGATGCAATAAATTTGTACTTGTTCCTCCCTGTTATATTTTCCTTCTAATTGACATGCATATAATACCTTTCTCTGAAATATTTACTTCATAATTGCACAAGTAATTGCTGATGTGTTCTTGAGAAGAAGTGATACGTTGTGCTACCATATTTCTGAAACTTCTTATATTTGAGTTTATGTTCTGAAACTATTACCTTTTGTTGATTTTACCAGATTTTTGGGTTATTTTCAACCACAGGAAGGAAAACCTGCTCTGTGGGAACTGGATTCTGATTATTATCTTCACATTTCTGGGATTGGTGATGACCTATTCCCTGAAAAGTGGTAAATTCCCTGCTTCTATACAAGCTATAATTTAAATTTAATATTTGCACTCACTGACAATAGAAGCATAGGCTTTTCTTTTATAATTATTAATTTATTTGATCTTTAAATTTTTCATGTTTCAGTTTGGAAGCTAGCATGCAAGCTGTGGGACAAGGAATGATTCTTGCCCCAATTCCAGCTTGCAAAGAAGACTTTTCTCGTATGAAGTTGACTTCTTTTGATAAGTTGATAGAGAGAACATGTAGTTCAATAAAAAATGTTAGACTTTGCAGTGAACCAGATCAAAGACCAGGTGGTGGAAGTTTTGGTGTGGCACCTGATGCAGCGTAAATATTCCTTTAACCTAATCTGTTTTTATGGCGATATTGTTAAAGCTGAATATAATTGTTGGGTCCATACTCCCTTACCTATCAATTTAAGTTTTGGGTCAAGCGGTAACTTAATGTGGTACCAAAGACAAGTTGACCAAATGGATCTGTATTCAAATCCCTCTGTTATGTTAATAAAGTAATAATAGGAAAAAAAGCTTGCAGTTGTGTCTGGTCTAGTTGCAATTGCTTGTAAGGGAGCATGTTAGATCTTAAATATTGTTATTAGCCCTTACCTATAATCTTAAGCATTTGGATTAAGTCATTACCCAACGAAGTTTAAATAGAACATTTTACCTTTTTAAATTTCAATACTCCCTCTGTCCCTCGTTTCCATTCCCTTTCTCAATTTGCATTAGCACTTAATTTCTAATGATGCTTCTCAAAAGATGTTGATTTGTTTGTTCAGTATTTCTGTCATGTTTATGATGGTTTTCAGTTTCTTTGTTTGCTTTTCAGGACCTACTTTTACTAAAATTTGTGTGCAGGTTTTATTATTTTTTATTGTATTTCGTTTAAGTCGTTGTCCTGGATTTTATATAGTTTTATTTGTTGTACATATAGATGTATAGCTGTCTGCAGCACCTCAAGCCAAAAGATCTGTCTCTGTACAAAGATCCTTGGCATGTCTAGTTTTGACTACCATTCTTCTTCACATTTCAGTTGTTTATTAGTTCTGGACTACTTGTTTGAACTGAACAATGTAGAACTTGTTAAATAAGCTCCTTGTTTACATTGTTTGCTTCCATCACTTACATTAAATTCTTACAGTTATCAAATTTTGATTTACACAATCTTGCCAGTGTAAATATTAGTAACTTGGCAGTTGAAGTGTTCAAAATAATGTTCTCGATACCTATGCAAATCGCATGAATGATGACTGATGTTAAGAAAGCTACATTTGCAGTGAAATACAGCTCAAGAGTCCAAATTGGCTTTTTGGTCAGAGAAAACTTGAAGGAAGTGCATCCGCCCCCAAGGTGACCACACATGAAACTGTAAATAGGGAAGTTCATAATAAGATGGGAGCTGACAGTTTGGGTGACATTAATTGGCTTTCTTCTATTGATGATATTAATGAAGAGGATATCTTCCAGAGGTAGTTTTCTCTGCCTAGCATTCTTGATTTTCATAGGGGAGATACTTCTTTGCTGTTTCTAAGGATTTGTTAGTTGGTCAAAACAACCTATCGTGTTACAAGCTTGACTGTACTCAAGTTTGCTTGCATTGAGCCAAAGCTTCGTCTTCATAATAATTCTAAAGCACCTACGAGGCAGAAGGGGACATTCAGTGTACTTCCTATTCTGAACTCTTGGGCCAAGTAACTGCCGAATGAAATTTAGTTAGACATCATGCATACAGATATGCTTGGAGTCAGAGGTTAATGTTCACTATGAGGATCAATAGATTGGCCTTACACTTCACTGAAATAAGTGATCTACAATACAGAACAGTTACTGTTTTGATTACCAACATGTGTTGGAGAGGACAATGTTTAAATCTAGATATAAGAACATTGCTGTACATGAGTCTTTTAGTCTTTATAATGTTAAACATATTAGATTACAGTGAAAGATTGACTACAAAATCCATATAACATCCTCAAATATTTTTAGCTACTGTGAAAGATTCCGAACTGCAAGGCACTTTGAAATGGAAATTTTTTCTTTTCTTTTTTTCTTTTTAATTGTTTGTGACTGACATTTTGAATGATCTTATGCTTTCCATTTCTGTCTTCTTGTAGGAAGGCTGCTAGTACTAGTTTCTACATCGTTATGGATTTAGTAAAGCACTTATGGTTCACTTTTTATAACACTTTGTTTTGTCATGATTTTAAAGGTATCTCAAAATGACATCTACTGATGAGGCCAATGGTTGGTATGGTGGGACGCTGCTCGGTGATCAAGATGAAAGCAGTGAGATATATAAGCATTATGCTGAACTATGTCAGGTAACATATTATTTAGGCACTTTGGTACATGTCTCTCTTTGTATCTTTTGTACATACGGCAAAGATATCACAATTAATTGACATGGAAACAAACTTTTCATTTGAATATCTTGCCTTGGTGACTATAATTATATATTAATATATCACCGTAATCATGGTATTTAAAATGGTGGAATCAACAGGGCCCAGCAATGGAACCTTTCCAACACGATGCGGAGAGGGAGAGGCACTATGCTCATGTTTTACAAATGAATACAATTGATGTTGTGGATGATGATGCTGTCGAAGCAGAGATGGAAGCAGCTCTCAAGGAGTATGATCAAATTGGTGCTGATCTTGGGATTATTCCTACATCATGTAAATTGTTTGCTGAAGATCCAAGTCTGTTGTCCAGATGGATCGTTGGGGAGGAGAAACTGCAGAGAGTGTGAAACACACAATTAGCTATGAGTTCCCTGACACTGTATATATAATACATCCATTTCATTGCCCATTATTTCTTCTTAATCTCTGCATAATATTTGTTCTGGATATTATGGTCAATCAAAGAATTAAATATTTTAGTCATACCAAGTTTGCTGAATGATGCTAACATGAATAGTTTACACTAATTTTTATAAGTCAATGTCTATAACATTAATTAGTATTTTAGAGTGGTTTATTACCAGCCTCCTCCTGCACCAAATTTGCTCCTTTTCTGCTTGTTCACACCCTCATTAGAGAAACAATGCTCTCTGAGTATAATTTCTTATCTACATATCCTTCAAGCCCAGTTTCATCTTTATCGTATAAGAATAAATATTGCCTACAACTTTTCTGCTTTGTGAAAGAGATGTATAAGAATTAAGTTGAGCAAAGAAACTATTATCTGATACTTAATTTTTTATGCATATTTGTAGAGCAATTATAAAGAGGTTTTAATTGTATTCATCCATCAGACTCCAGGGTGGTCTTTTTTTTTTTAAAAAAAATTTTTGGAGAGCACAAAAAGTAGTTAAGTGAAAGGGATTATTTGAGTTTTGGTAGAACCTAATAATTGTAGAGAAAAGGTTAAGGCCAATTTTTGAATTTGCTTTTAAATTTCTTCAAATACATAGTCTTAAGATTTTATGGATTAAAACATCGCACTTGGGATCGAGCTGAACATTTGTCTAACTTTTAGTTGTCAAGCTATTGTGCTATTTTAGTCTATAACTTAACGGTTCGTTAAGTCAATGAAAAAATTAAACAATCTTTAATAGTTGTTCGACATTTTTTTTTCTTCTATGCGAATGGCTCTATCTTGTTTGCCGTGAGTACTTTTCATCATCTCTAGAAAGATTCCAAGATATTGGGTGTTGTGGCACTAACTATCTTTGACCAAGATCTACGTGAACAGGAGCAGGCAGTGCGATTGATTGCTTACCAGAAGAATTCAAAAAAAAAAAAAAAAAAAACATGGACCCGTTAAAACTCTCGGCTATTATTTTTGAAAGATGTTATTTAAGACCCGTTAAAACTCTCTATAATCCCCTCTTTCAACTTAATTAATTATAAAATTTGATTTTATAGACCTATTTTATTTTGTACCAAAAATACCCTTTTCTATAAATTGCTGCTTCACTCTATTAATTGAAAATTTGAAAGAAAATTAACTTAAGCAAAATTGATGTCTTCACAGACAGCCATGGCAGCCTTGCTGGGTGTGGAAATTTGACAATTGTTAAACGATCACTTGAATACTTATTCTTTTCGACCTTATCACTCAAATCTTATAAATTGATATCCAATGAATGAAAATGATCTTAAATACATAAATTTCCATGGTTTTGAAATTGTTTGAGGTTGATTAAGAATCAATTTTAAATTCACAAAATTTTGTTGACTGTAGTCTAATGATCCATTTGATGTGAATTTCCTTGCCAATAACTAAAATGATGAAACTTGTTTAATACTTTCCCTAATTATTACTTCATAAATTTGATTTCTTTTAAAATACTCGTGGCGACCAAATAGAGGAAGCTACGACAGTAAGCAAAAAAAGTCAGTATTGAATTTTAATTTATAAAGCATCGAGATTTTGATACGAGCATAGAAGACATTTTCAAATGTTTTAAAAGATTCAGGGTTCAAGGAAAAGATTTTATATGAAATATATGTAAAAAGGTTAAACAGGGTATACTAAATATTAAAAATGCACTTTTAGTAATTTAATCTAATATATAATTTTAATTTTAAAAAAGTAGAAAGAAGGGGTTTAAAAAGTGTTTTAAGGTGGCTTAAATAACAATACTCGTTATTTTTAGCTCTAGCTTGCACATACGTGTCTACCAAAAGTAAAATGGACATACATCTTGGGCCGGACCGAATTTAGACCAAAATGGGCTTCATGCAGATCTAAAGCCCATATATAAATGCTAGGTCCAGCATGTGCCAAAATGACTCGACACAATGAGTCATGTTGTAAAGTATTTTTTTAAGCCGTATAAAATCCCTTTTTAAACCCCTCTCCAAATATATTTTAAAAATTATTAGAATTACGCTATTAAAAAAACTAATAAATCAACCATGAAGCTCATTATCTTCTTCCTCTTTTCACATTTTCTCCTCTTTTGTTCTCCCTAAGAAATTGATTTCTTGCTTTGCAAATCAATCAAATGATAAGGATCATTTAAAAATAATAATCTTGCAAATTATTAAATTACAAGACTTATTTTCTTTTTGCTCCTCCTCTCCAATAAGAATAGTATTTTAAACGATATAAATTCCTCCTCATTTACAATTTTACATGCTTTTGTCGATTAAAGATGATATGATTGTTTTCTACAATCCGTTGAAAACTTTATGCAATCGATAAAGATGATAATCTTTAGGGTTTTGTTTTAGTTTATGCCTTCAAATTATGTTTCCTATCACTCTTAAAAAAATACAAATATAAAGTAGTCTTGATTAAAGAAAAAAAATTCAAAGATGTTGTTTGGTTTTCCCATTTTTAGTAGTTCAAGTTTACAGATCTGTTTGTTTTGAATTTCCTATTTGGATGGTCAAAACTTCAAGTTGAAGATTTGTTTGTTTGATAATTGATTTTAATGAAGAGCACACTTATGGGATAAGGAATTAAGATTATTCTTCAGATGAATTTATTAAAAGTTAAAAATTTAAAAGAGGGTAATTTTGATATTAATTTAAATATATTTAAAAAGCAGCCTAAAAATAGATTTTAAGGTCCTTGAATAACACTACTCCATGTTGCATCGATCAAGTTGCACTTATCATATCATGTTAGGATTGTATTGTCGACAACCCCAAACACAAAACGGCTAACATGTTGTTATAAATCAATCTAATTATTTCATCCAAGTTACTAAAAACTATTGATATATTAATTCACTAGAAAATTATAACAGTCAATAAATAATTTGGGATAACTTGGGCTTGATCATATTCTCCCCTATATATATTGCATCGAGGATGACAATAAAATGGGGACGTTGCAATTGTTGCATATGCATATAATATATTCGCTTCATCGGCAAAAAAACAAATTAATAATAAGGAAGTAGAGGATAAACATTAGATAAAAAATTATCAATCATGCGAGATCTCTACCATCAACCTCACCTTATCCGTATAAAGTAGGACAAGTTCAGGATTATTATTATTATTATTTTTTGGTTCTGTAGGAGTTTTATTAAATCGTCAGGAATTATAAATAGGGTTATTTTCCTATTTAACATTTTTGTTGTTATTTTTGATAAATTTTAGTTAAGTTAGTATTAGATTTTGATTCTTCTTTTTTCTTTAATTTGGGAGCCAATTCAAAATAAACACGTATGGAAGCTATAATTAATTGATTTATATACATTCCTCTTATAGTTTGACTCTAATATATATATATATATAATAATGAAATATTTTAACTTAAAGTTTTGATTTAAAACTAGACATCAATATCTAACCACTCATCCACCTAAATCTAATAGTTAAAGTAAGTATTGAAATGACATTATAATTTAATTAAAATAGAATCTTTTAATTAAAAATCTGATGTGGCAATAATAAAAAATCTAATGTGACAATCACAAACGTTTTTCTTCCTCACGTTCAACGTTTGAAGCTATTGTTTGCTATCAAAATAGCAAACATTCGCCGCAGGGCTCCTCTATAAACAGTTGAAAAGTGCACATAGAGTTTCTTGCTGGAGCAACTTTTTTTCCTTTCTCTGATCATGACGACAAGCAATATTGATGGGGAAATAGGTATGTATTTCTTCTGTTTTATTTACAGTTTTTCAATTTATGCCACAAAAATATCTTTCTCTATTAAGGGGCATAGATTTTAATGCCTATATTTGTTGAATGAAATTAGTTGGTATTGTCCTTTTGATTGCAAACATTGCCATCTTTTTATGAGCTATAAAAGTTCTGCAAATAAGAGAGCTTTTTTCGTTATCTTGTATCAGTAACGGTTTAATTTATTTTTTCATCTCTTATGATATATGACGCTGCAGATGTTTCTTCTTTCCTTTGTCATTTTATTTTTTTAATTACTGCTACTATGTTATTTTTCTTAATTATTTTTTGTTCTTCTTTTTCTAATCAGTTACTGTTATTTGTTTTATTCGACAGTGTGCCAATTCGATGGTTTGTTAACTTATAAAAAAGGAACTTAAAATTTAACTAAAATTTATAATAACTCTTCAATTAGACTATTTTTAAATTTCTTATCCTGTTTATAAGAAGCCAAAGAACATGTAACTTCAACGATAGGAGATTAATTAGGACCCAACTATAGCAGCATCGATACATAGAGGCAAAAATCCTTATAAGATATTAATGTAGGACAAACTAGGAATAAATTAGGAATTTATAATTTTGATTCTAGGGATTTTAATAAATAGGGATTTTGACTATTATTAGGGATTTTGACTTCCTAAATTGGGAGTAATCCTAATTTGAGTCATTTTTCTAAATTAATATTTTACTATTTTACTTAGGATTTAATTTTGGTATTTTCTAGTTAAACTAGGATTATGATTCTATTTCCTAATAAGATTTTATTTCCTAGTAGAACTATACTTTAAGGTCCTATAAATAGGAACCTTTAGTTATGTTATTTTCAGACTTGGTTGTTATTGGTGAGGATGAGTGTGATGATTCTAGTGGAGATGATGAAGCAAACGGATTGATCTTGTAGATGGGCACGAATCTAGAGGCGATATTGAAAGCGAGGGCAAGATGAATTCTAATGATGTTATAGAACCTACATGTGAAGAATCTCATGAAATCATTCAAGAAATTGATTTAATAGATTGTGATTCATATTTGGGTTCTTCTACTTCTATCATTGGGTCAGAGGTCAAGTCTTCCATGGGGATTATTGTTTCTCTACCAATATTGAAGATCGCTGAAGCATCAATAATTTTTCTATCATGTGTGCTTCCAATATTGGATCATCATGAAGCAATGATTTGGATTGACGACTTTCCAATGATTGTGCAAGATAAGACGTGGCGTTTTCTCGTGTATTGACAACTTTGTCCTTGACAACTCGCCAGGAGTCGAGTTCTTTTAAGCGGAGGAGAATTTATGTAGGACAAATTAGGAATATATTAGGGATTTTAATTTTGATTTTAGGGATTTTAATAAATTAGGGATTTTGATTATTATTAGGGATTTTGACTTCCTAAATTGGGAGTAATCCTAATTAGAGTTATTTTAGTAATTAATAGTTTACTATTTTATTTAGGATTTAATTTTGGTATTTTCTAGTTTAACTAGGATTAGTATTATATTTCCTAATGGAAGTATATTTCCTAGTTAAGTTATGATTGTCGGCACTATAAATAAGTGTCTTTAGTTATTTTATTTCTTAGACTTGGTTGTTATTGGTTTTTTGATCTTTTAGTAAAAAGATTGTCTCATCCTTTAATTTCACTCTATTTCTCCCTAAATTTCTTCTATTGTTTCTCCAATTTCCTCTGTCTACATCTCCTTCCCTTTCAGTTAACTTGAGGAACCTCGTTATTGATGAGGAACGGGGTTCCTCAAGTTAAAAGAAAGGGAGGAAGACGTAGACAGAGGAAAGGGGAGGAATAATAGAAGAAATTTGGGGAAGAAGTAGAGTGAAAATTGAGGGAGAAATAATCTTTTTATTAAAAGATCAAAAATACCAATAACAACCAAGTCTGAAAATAACATAACTAAAGGTTCCTATTTATAGGACCTTAAAGTATAGTTCTACTAGAAAATAAAATCCTATTAGGAAATAGAATCATAATCCTAGTTTAACTAGAAAATACCAAAATTAAATCCTAAGTAAAATAGTAAACTATTAATTTAGAAAAATAATTCAAATTAGGATTACTCCCAATTTAGGAAGTCAAAATCCCTAATAATAGTCAAAATCCCTAATTTATTAAAATCCCTAAAATCAAAATTATAAATTCCTAATATATTCCTAATTTGTCCTACATCAATTCTCTCCCTCTTGAAAGAACTCGACTTCTAGCGAGTTGTCAAGGAGGAAATTGCCAATATACAAGAAAACGCCACGTCTTGCCTTGCACGATCATTGGAAAGTCATTAATCCACATCTTCGCTTTATGACGATCCAATAGTGAAAGCACATATAATGAAAAAATTATTGATGCTTTAGCGGCTTTCAATATTGGTAGAGAAACAATAATCCCCATGGAAGACTTTACTGTTGACCTAATATAAGACTTCACCGTTGACCCACTAATGTGAGTAGAAGAACCCAAATATGAATCACAAGCTATGAAATCAATTTCTTGAATGATTTCATGAGATTCTTCACATGTAGGCTTCACACTATCATTAGAATTCATCTTATCCTCGATCTCAATATCACTTCTAGATTCATACCCATATACAAGATCAATCTCGCTTGCTTCATTATCTCCACTAGAATCATCACACTCATCCTTATGGTTCTTAGGAGTTGCACCCAAGACCTCCTGATTCCTATGTTTGGTGGATGACTCCAAATTAGGGTCATGTATTTTAAGAAAGGAAGCTTGTAAAGCTTTTACAATTGTTAATACTTCTGTAATTTTATCTTCCATGACATCCATTCTACTCTCCAGAGTATCAAACATGTTGTTTATCCTATTTTTTGAGGCTTGTATTATTGAGAGTATTGAAGTTTGTACTGAAGGATACATTATAGATATTGACAAGAACAGTATGATGGTGTCGTGGTGAACAGTAACTTTGGTGACTAGTAACTTTTTTCTTTTGGAGGGGTGATGGAAGATGAAATTGGGGTAAAGTAAGTTAATGGTGGTAGGAGGTTAAGGGTTTATGGGTTGAACAAAAATTAAAGGATAAATAGTATAAGAAGGGATCAAAACCACGCTCTAATACCAATTGATGAGGAACGGAGTTCCTCAAGTTAAAAGAAAGGGAGGGAGACGTAGACAGAGGAAAGGGTAGAAATAATAGAAGAAATTTGAGGAAGAAGTAGAGTGAAAATTGAGGGAGAAATAATCTTTTTACTAAAAGATAAAAAAAAAAAACCAATAACAACCAAGTCTGAAAATAACATAACTAAAGGTTCCTATTTATAAAACCTTAAAGTATAAGAAAATGACTCAAATTAGAATTACTCCCAATTTAGGAAGTTAAAATCCCTAATAATAGTCAAAATCCCTAATTTATTAAAATCCCTAAAATCAAAATTATAAATTCCTAATTTATTCCTAATTTGTCCTACATCAGATATTGCTCTACATGCATGTATAGAATAATTGAACAACTTATACTATTTTTTTCTTCTTCAGTTAAAAATTATCCGTACATACTTAAGCTTGTTGGGCTAAAAGTAACTCTCAAACTGCACAATATACATTTATTTGTCTGTCTGTGGCGTTATTTTTTATCTATGGTCAATCAAATTGTGACTTTAGATGGATGAAATTGATGGCTGTAGACGTGAACCAACAAGTTTCAGAAACACACATACACATGTATGTCCTTTCTCTTTTCTCTCTCTGCATCTTTAATCTATTCTTTCCTCTGTTAATTTTTTTAATTATTGCTACTATGCTATAGTAACAAAAGGTATTGGCTATTCTTTAATTGAGTCAAAAAGAAACCTTGAAATTTGATATTCTTTTACTTGATTAATATTGACACTTTACTAGCTTATATATTCTTGTTTGTAGGCTTTTGCACTTTTTGAGGTGCTAGTTTGTTTCCACATGTTATAATTTTTTTCTTTTTTGATGCAAAACTTGAAAACATCTACTTAAATAACTAGGTTATTCTCTTGTAACTTCACTTTAAAATTTTTTAAAAATACTCATCATATTTATGCATCTGATTATTATTATTATTATTATTATTATTATTATTATACTTATCTAGGTTTGAATATGAATATTTCACATGAAGGTGGAACTTCAACACCAAATAAAAATGTCGATTTGAAGGCACCACATGTAAGGATGACCGTTGATTCTTCGAATGAAGCAAAGGAGTATTAAATAGAGTATGGTCGACATATAGGTTTTTCTATACAACCTCATGTTGATGAAGTCACAAGAATCCATTTGGTATGTTGGCATGAAGGGAACAAATGAAAAAAAGATTTAGTTGATGGAATAGATGAATTATCTTGAAGTTACAACACAATTGTGAACGGATGCAAGGCACGAATGTGTTTTCTTTACAATGAAAATGTAAAAAAATGGATAGTAACAAAGTTTTCAGATGACCACAACTACAATCTTGTGACTCCATTAAAGAGGAAACATATGCGGTGCAATAGATGCTTAAAGCAATCAAGGATTTAACCGGCGCATTCAACAGAGAGAATCTTGAAGTAGGAAAGGTTCCTTCAATATTTGGTGATGCTATGGTAGGATTTGATGATAGAGATTGTTGGAATCACATGCAATTAGTTAGGCTTAAAGAATTAGAAAGTGGAGATGCTTAATCAGCTATCAATTATTTTCAAAGGAAGCAACGAGAGAACCTACAATTCTTTCATGCTATTCAGATCGATGAAGATGGGAGAGCAATCAACTTTTTTAGGTGGGTGCCAGGTCACGTGTGGCTTATGAAAAGTTTGGATATGTTGTAAGATTCGACACTACATGTAGGACCAATATCTACGTACTACCATTTGCACCATTTTTTGGGATGAACCATCACTATCAAACAATATAATTCAGATTGTGCACTTTCACAAGATGAAACAAAGGTTTCTTTTATTTCCCTTTTTAATAGTTGGTTAGAGGCAATGGGAGGAAGGCATCCGGTATCAATTATCACTTACCAAGATCGTGCTCTGGGCTCTAGTATTAAAAAGGTACTTCCTAACACACATCATCATTTATGTCTCTGGCATATTAAAAAGAAATTTGGAGAGAAGTTATCTAATATTTATTTTAAAAATGAAAATTCAAGAGTGCACTAAAAAATTGTATCTGTAACACATATAAAGTAAAAGATTTTGAAGATATGTGGAATGGTTTGATTGTGGAGTATGATTTGAGTAATAATGAATTGCTTAGGCATTTATATAAAATTTGGGAATCCTAGGTACCAATATATCTTCTAGATCTACTTTATACTTGGATGAATATAGCTGGTTCTAGTGAAGGTGTCAATGCATTTTTTAATGAATTTGTTTCATCAAAAACAAATTTAAGAGAATTTGTTGTCAAATATGACCAAGCTTTGAAAAGATTGTTGAAAAAGAAACCTTGAAGATTATGTGTCAGAACATAAAGATAGACCTATTGATGAAAATAATTTGATATTAAAACATATAGCAAGCATTTATACGAGAAATATGTTTGAGAAATTTTGGGTACAATTAGTGGATTCAATTTGTTTTAAGTCTAAAAAGGGGGGAAAGAATGGTGAATTTGGCACTTTCTTGGTAACATCTAAGATTGGTTTGCTTGAGCAATTTGTTATGAAACCAAAGCCAGAAACAAATGAAGGGTGTTGTGAATGCTGATATTTTGAATTCATAGGTTTGCCGTGTAAACATGTGCTAAGAGTTTTCAATAAAATTGAAGTTGATGAAATTCCACCATGTCTTATGTTGAAATTATGGAAGAGAGGGGCAAAGTCCTTTAGAGTGATGGATGATTTGATTGTAAGTGATGAGTGTAAGTTTTCAGAAGCATGTAGGCTTAGTCATTTATGTCATCGATCTACACAAGTTTGGTGTGTTGCTTCAAAAGATGCGAAGTTGTACAAAATGGCAATTAAAGGTATTGAAGGACTTTTCACTCAAATGTTGGGGGAAAGTAAAAAGGTGACTGAGCATAATGACAAAAATAAAGCCTTGAATTCAATAGCTCAAGAACATAATGGAATTGATAAGTCTTGCCAAGTATCAATTTGAGATCCACATATAACACAAACAAAAGGCAAACCGAGAGATGAAAAAAGAAAAAGGAAATATCAGTAGCCAAACAAGACAACGTGTTGTTTGTAAGTTATTAAGACATGATAAACAAAATTGCCCACAATTTTTAGACGAAAAGATGGATACTGTTAAGCCAAATAAATGATACTAATCAATAGTGTTTATACGTCCATCTCATATATATATGTTTACATTATATTACTGATGTCTTTTTTCTTTTATTTTTTTTCTTAAATATAGTTATTTGTGAGGATGTGGCAAACCTAGGATGCGAAAATGAACCTCCTTTTTCCAAATATGTCTCTGAGTAAGAATGGCAGGACATTGAGATATAGTATTAATTTATTTCAAGGTAAAACCTAATGATTACACTCCCACATATATTATTTTGTTTACTTGTGATATTTGCTCACTTATTTATATTTGTATTTTCTTTTTCATAATTTTACAGCCAATGCATCTATGAATTTTTGGCATTGTTTGGGAGGTTGACAAAATTTTGGTGACTTTTGTTGGAAAGACATGAGATGAGATTAAGAACATGTCCAAGGATCAGATTTCAAAGGATCCTGGTGCTATGTGCCACTTCGAAGAAGCCTTGAAAAAGATACGAACGAGTGTATCTCAAGCTGATATTGAAAAGCATTAGAGCTGGTTTCAAGAATTTAAATCAGCACAAGATAAAAAGGGATGTTGTCATTGTCAAAGATCATACATTCCTTGTTGTCCTAATATCTGTCTACTAGGTGATTATTATCACTTTGTTTATGAGAGTTCGAGGTTGAGATTTTAATTCTTAAAGGTTTTACCTTCACTGTTAATCCAAACATATGTGCACAAAAATGCATGTGATATCCATCATTCAAGTAGAAAGTTTAGAGTATATCCTTTGTAGTTTGTATCAGTGAAGATAATGATATGGTGATCTATTCATTTAGTTTTGGTTTACCAAGCAGATTTTTTTTAACTTAATATTTTTTATATATCATATATTGTTTCTCCTTCTATATGTTAAGTTTTAAAACATGGTAAATTACAATTTGTAGATTATAAAGAAAATAAAATTTATTTGTTAGAACTAGAATTGAATGGATGTATCATATCATAACGATAATTTGATACAAATACATAATCTTGGGTGAAAGGCCCTATACCATAATACATTACTTAGAGTGTGGCCAAAGGAAAGCTAGAGTAATATCATAGCATGAAAGCACTAAAAATTTGTGCAAAAGAGAAAAAATTAAGTAGAGGTTGTTGCTCATTATTCATCGATAACAAAGGGTACATTGAAAAATGAGGGAGCCAAATAAAAACGAATCTCTAGTCTAGTGTGATCAGTTAATGAGTTATTATTTTGTCACAATAAGCAATCGACACGTGCCTCACTGGATTACCAGCAGGACGACGCTCAAAGCCTGTCTTGCAGAATTGCACTCGAATCCTATTACAAGCCGGGTATTATTACTCCTATCTTGTCTAACAATTGCATATTTCAAGTGCATTCATGTGTTAGAGTATTATGCAGAGTTGTATACAGATGATGTGTAGATTACGTGTCCTATTCTTTAGGAATAAGTTTTTGACTTTGATTTGATCATGATTTGGTCACTTCATGTGAGTGATCTTAAGCATTGGTTGTCCTATTATTTCTCTACAAATTATTCGTGGTTTAGTGGTAGATCATGGTCCTATATTCATGGATTTATATTATCATTTAGTTGATGTAACGTGTATATAAAAGCTATTTTAGTTTGAATAAAGTTATCTAGATATTCATCTCTATTAAGTGTGTTGTAGCAAACTTCTGTTAGATTATTCATAACATACATTCTTGTATGAAGCATATAGCTTTGGCTTATCATTTTGTTCGGGAACAAGTTCTTAACAACAAACTCCAAGTTCATCATGTTTCTTCCGTTGCTCAATTGGCTGATTCTCTCACCAAACCTCTTCCTCACCATCTTTATCTTGATCATCGTTCCAAGATTGGTGTTACTGATGGAACTCTAATCTTGCGGGGGCATATTAAGGCATAATATTGAATGCTTGATTATTTCAGAAAATAGTATATATTAAGTCATAATATTGATTGATTGATTATTTCAGGAAATAACTTATTTTATACAATTGTAATTAGGATTTCTCTGCTGTAATTACTCCTTAACATTTTCCTGTTATTACTTGTTGCCTTTTCTATCATTATCACATTTGTATATATTACTCTTTGTATAATAAAATTATTCAAGTTTCCTTTTTCCTAGCAAGCTTTTATACTTTCCTAATCAAATACCGCATCTGTCGAGGAAAAAAAATATTCATTTAATTTTATCACAAAAACATAAATTTACAAAATCCCAGAAACATAAAAAGAGAGAAATCAAACTAAAAGCAAGTGAAACTCTCAAGTAATTTCGAACTGAATCTGTAGTTTCAATCAGCTTGACCCCAAACAACACCATCTCGTCAATCCTCGCCACCAAGAACTTTCTAGCCACCTTCTTCTGCACCAATAATGACACCTCTACGTCCTTCAACATTACAGCCCCAATCTCGGTCAGATTCAACTGTTTGTCCTCCATAAACTAGTAAATTCTGAAGACGACGAAGTAGTCGAGAAGGGTCATGAGTGATGGAGCAGCACCAGTAGAAGGTCATATGCATCATCTTGTTCTACTGAGGTTGTCTTAAGAGAGCAATGGAAGAGAAAGTGAAAGATATAGAAGGAAAAAGAAAGCAGGGTTGGCTGGGGAATTATTTTTTTAACTATTAACTTACCCTTTTTTATATCATTGACTTCTTTCTCGTTAAATGATCTTTTAATCCTCAATCTTCAAGTTATTTTTGTGCACTTAACATCAAATGAATGGAAAGGTAGCCTATGATGACTTTCTGAAAATGTAGGGTTGTCATTCATACAAACCAGTAAAAGAAGTTTTTATATTATAATTTTGTAAAAGGTAAGGGCAATCTATTATATTATCCCAAAAAAATATCTTATTTATGATTAAAATTTTGAATTTTTTTGAATATATGGCATTCAAGAGAAGGATTAAAAGAATCTAGTGTTTATTCAAGAGAAATATTAAAATTGTTAAAGGATTGCAGTATTCAATGCAAACAACAATATTGTTCTGGTGGTAATTGCATCTAAGATGCATATGGAAGTCATTCAATGCAATGTTATTCATTGTATTGCGATATTTAATTTTCTAAATAGCTAAGTTATTAGTGATATTAATGACCAATTATTAGGCAAGTTTATGTTTAAATATTTGAACTTAATGTACTCAATACAACCAATAAGGCCATTTTGTATAATAAATATTTAATTATTTACTTAATGTGTGGAAGTGTAGGGCTATATGAACCTCGAAAAATACTTTCCACACTCCTATTCTAAGCAGATCTATTATTAAGTATTTTTGAAAAATTATATTAATTTTTTCTTAAGTATGATATTATAATCCAACAACCAATAAATTATTTAATTTAGTATAATGATATTTGAGGAGATGAAAATGTTTATGAATTTCTTTTTTTTTAAATTTTAAAAAAGTTAAGGATCTACATGATTTACAAATAAAAACATCTATGAAAAAATATATAATTGTTTGCTTATGAATATCATATCGTATAATATAATATAATCTTGGAATGGATGGAATTAATTGAGAAATAAGGATTCAATTTCTTGATTACATTTTTCATGAAATTAATTCACTTTGAAATAAGAAACTTCCATTGATTAATTATGTACAAAGAAACTAAAACTATTTGAGGCCTAAGCAGGAAGCAAAACCTATGTTTGCAATAATTGAGTGAGACTATAGAAAATTTCAAATTTATTGATAATAAGAAAATAAATCATTAACTAATTTATCGTAAGAGGCTCGTTACAAGTAGAATACAGCACCAAAAACTTAACAACATTGACACCCTTTTTATCACATATGTACAAAAATATGAAGGATGATAAATAACTTTCCTACTTTCTAATGTTGATGGAGACTCAAACCACAATTATTATGATAAGCAAAATGATTCCTAAAACCGCAGGAAGCAAGCAACTTTACAACTTTCTTTTTATGTGAATAGTAATTTTTCAAAAAAAAAAGCAACTTTACAACAAATTAAATGATTATTTATATATCAAGTTATTTTCCTAACATATAAAGAAATTAATAATGGATTCATTGAAAGCAAACTCATTGTCCACCAATACATATTCTTCTTTGAAAATTATATATGATAAGGAAGGATACGCTCAAAACACAAATTTCAATTTTATCATTATAAATCACTCAAACTACAAAATTTGTAACTCCTTTACAGACATGTCCCTACTGACAAAATTTGAGTAATAAAAACAAAAAGCTAACATAATTATATTTAATTTATGAGTTTTTTTTAACTTGAATAGCATTAAGAAAAATTTTTATTTACTAGTATCGTCGGGTTATTACTACTATATATAAAATCCACTCAAATCTAAGAATTCTTTTCAAACCATGATTCTTAAGAATTATTATTAAAAGAAAATTATTACTTTTATTTTGACTTTTCAATTAAAATCAACAATATTCTTTTCTAAATTATCATTAAACTTTTTTGTCTTGACAATATGGAATCTTTGTTTAGTTGTAAAAACCACACCTTAGTATAAACAATGTCTATTTAAGATCATCGCTAATTTTGATTAAATTTTTTAAGAAAATTAAACTTCTCGTTTTAAGGCAACTAATTAACTGTACTAGGAGATATTGGTGATCTTTCCTTAAAAAAAAAAATGAAAACAAAGTTACGTTTTTTTAAAGAAATATTTTATTACAACAAATTACTAGAATTACAGACTCATTTTAGAGAATTATATTTAGATATTGTTCATGGTCTCCAATTCATCATTCTATATATAACCACAAGCTCCCTCCCCTTAATTTCACAAAATTATCCTCATATATATCATCTCAAGAACTTGTGATAATAGACATGGTATACCATCAAAGCTCGAACAGATCTCAATTGTCTTCCTCTTCTTCTTTTCTCTTACTCCTGTGGTAATACCACAATACACTCTTATGCCTTCTGCTCTGTCTTTCCTTTTCTCTATATATACTTGCATTATTATTTTTTTCTTGATTATACGATAACAAGTACATTCTTAACATGCTTAAAAGCTCTATAGAGCAAGTTGTTTCTAAAGTAAAACCATGTCAATGTCAAGCAATTTTTTTAAGCTTTGTTTCGAAACAATTTCATCAACATAATTATCTTTTAAGTTATTATGATGAGTAAGACAATGCTTACAAAGTTTGTATACAAAAATTTATATCACGTCACTCAATCAATGACACATTACGCATAAGTATTTATCGTACTAACTTTCTTATATTGATATTTTTTCAGTCATTTAATGTCATAACAATTTTGTATATAGATTTTGTAAGTGTTGCAAAATAGTTCATAATAAGGTAAAAAAGAATGTATTCTAGTTTTAATTAAAAGTTTTAATTTTTTTTTAATATATATAGTTCAGGAGACGGATTAAATGAACCTGGCATTGAATATGTTGGTGCATGCAAATCGTATGATTGCAATAGTAGTGAATGCAAATGGAAGTCATGCAAAACAATGTTGCTGTAATATTGAGGATTACTAATAAATTGTTTAATTAGTGATATTAATGACCAATTATTGCATAGTTGTGTATCAAATTTTCAGCTTGAATAATGTTACATATATAACTCATATGCAACCAATTTCTTTTTTTTTACAAGTTGAATTGAAAAAGTATTATTGGGTAGATAATTATCATGTAATGCCATTTAATTAACCACTTATGTTTATTTTTATTTCTTACCTATCCAATGATATTTTACCAACTCATGTTATATAAAAGTTAGCTGTAGATTAGTTGTAGATATAGCATTACTATTTCAACTTATGTACTCAATCCAAGCAATGTGTTTATGTTGAATAATAAATATACAAGTGTTTACACAATTTGTGTAAAATTGTTTATTGAAAGGATCAACTACGTGTGTGTGTGTGTGTGTGTGTGTTGACTTAATAATATTAGCGAAATCTGTATTAAGTTAAATGTAGATTTCTTATATTATCTACCCATACTGTTAATAGAACAATAATATTTTTTAAATCCATTCAAATAAAAAAGTATTAGAAAAAATCATTAGATTTTTTGGCATTACTTTACCTATATATATGGCTTCAGAGAAACCAACCATTTTTTGGAACAACAAAATATTCCTAATGGTTAAGGAATTAATTTTATTATTTATTTAAAATAATTATCTTAACTATCTTATAGTGATATGATTTTGAATTAAAAGTTTTTATATAGATGGTTTAATTTATTACTTATGAATGTCATATCATATAAGATAGTCTTGGAATGGAAGGAATCAATTGAGATGTGAGGGAGCAATTAATTTCTACCACATTTTTTTTCATAATCAATTTGAAATAAGACACTTCCATTGATTAATACTATTTGAGGCTTGATGCTCGGAGCAGAAACAATGTTTGCAAGTATTGAGTAAAATTATAAAAAAATTCAAATTTATTAGCATCAACAAGACAAGAAATTAGTTACGCAATCTGTTGTAAATGTTAGAAAGCATCCTAATAACATAAAGGATTCAACAGAAACTTAGCAACATTGACATCTTCTTTTTGGCATGCACAATACTAGAAAATAACTAGCTTTCCTAATCTTCGGTGCTAACGAAGAGTCAAGCCACAATTATTATAATGACAATAAGCAAAATGAACCTGAAAATCGCGAGATGCACAAGCAACTCAGTCTGCAGCAAAATGGTTATTAATATATCAAATTGTTTTCCCGAAAGCATAAAGAAAACAAGCAAGGAAAAAAGAAGAATAAAATATGCAATAAACATAAAAAAGATCGTCACATTTTTTCTCTATATATGATCATAAAGAAAACAGATGCAAGGAAAATTAAAATGTCATAAACCCCACTCATAATTTCCGAGAGATGATATATAGTCTCAGATGCCTTCATGGGATACGAGGTGGCTTCAATAGTGGCAGCTTGAGAGCTTTCAATGTTAGAACCAATGTCATCTATAAGAGAGAAATGATTATCATTGGATTAAGAAATTAAGTTGAAAATTGAGAGTTCTGGAAGTTTGCAGTTATAAGAAATATAACAGTAAATTGTAAAGTAAATCGACACAGAAGGATTTTTACGTGGTTCGATTATAAAACTTACATCCATGGACAGTCATAAAGCTGCAATTCACTAAGTTCTTGTTTGTACAATCTTTAGAACCTTTTACAGTGTTGACTCACTCTTACACATTGACCTAATCTTTGTAAAACAAAATCTTGTCAAGATCTTAAACTCTAGTGACACTGCCCACTCTCTGTCGCAGATAACTTAAGAACACACTATTAAGCTATACATAACAAACGATGTCTGATGCTGAATTACATAAACACTTAACCCACAAGTTATCCCAAGTGTCTACTAACTCACACAGACTTAATCAACAACTCATGTATGAATTCTACCTCTCATTCATGAATCAAAGACTCAAAGAATCAAATTAATAAAGACATTTCTATTTGCATTGAAGCTCTCTTCCTTTATTGTTGGAATGCCGAAACCTAAACTCACACAACACACCATATAATCAGTATACTTAGTTATGTAAAAATAACTTTGCATATATAATGGTATGCCTAAACGAAATCTTCTAGAAATCCTATAAAAATCTAAATCAAAATCACATTAGGATCAGGAGAAATAAAATAAGAAATGATATAATTAAACTCATAAATGAATTAGGACAAATAAATATTCTCCTATTCTAATTAGGATACAAGATACTATATCCTAATCTAAAGAGATATCTATTATAAATCAAATATTTCCTAAAATATAATTCTAGAAACAGTAAAATAATAATCAAAATAATATTCTTGTTTTATCACAAGTTGGACAAAATTCATCATGTGCATGACACATGCATATGTAGTAGACATTGACACCAATAATCTCCCCCTTTTTGGCAACTTGTGATGAAAACACTAAACTGTTTCTGACTAAGAATATCACACATGATAAGTCAATCATAACAATAAGCTAAATAGAAAAAATATCATGCGTAAAGAAATAATATGTGTGCTGTTACATAACTCATAACAGAACACTGTTGAAGTATGTATATCATGCAAACAAAATGAAGTTGTCAAACTGATCAAGCAGCTCGTTAATCAATTCATGATCATAGCAATAAAATCAACAATGAAATTAGATCATGATCAGAGCAAAAACATCTGAATAAAACATTTATCAAATCAAGATATCAAATCAAGATAACACAAACACACAAACATAGTAAAAACGCAAAGCATCAAAATAGTTCGAATGCACACACAAAAGCATAAGCATAAATAGTTATTCTTACTCCCCCTTACTCCTTACTTACATCCTAAGCAACAAAAGATATAATCAAAACAGAAGTAAACACAGTTATATCAGAAACAACAAAACTGAAGGATAAACAAAAAGACTAGAAAAATACAAAAAGATCAGAAAACTCCTTATCTCCCCCTTGATTTCAGTACAAGTGCCAAAAGCACTTAACGAAGTCTTGGAGACTTCCGAACTAGTGGGGAAGAGGAACTACCAGGGCGCTTGTTAAATCTACCAGCCGTCACTTTGTACCATTTGCCAGTAGTAGTGGGAGTAGACTGCTTAGAAGCCTCAGGAGCAGGTGGCTCTTCATCTATTTCAGAAGAGATGGCAATGATTTTAGTGACTACCCTGCAAATCTCCTTGTCAAATTGCTCTACACTGGTTTTTGTTGTGTATAACTCAACAATAGGATGTTGAGTAGGAATCAGTGATTCTTCAGCACATGTTGGTTGTGGAGATGTGGCTGGTGTAGTTGTTTCTTCAGCAAGAGTGGGTGCCTGTGTGTGTTCTGCCTCTGGTGTGGTGTCTGTGACATGTGAGGGTGAATCATGACGCTCTGCTTCGGGGATAGAAGGAACAAGAGGTTCATCTCAGCAAGTGGTGAAGGCAAGTTCTTCTCAGATTCAACTTGTGTTGGTTCATCTGACAGTGACTTATTCAGCAGTTCTAGAGTTGTGGAGTCAATTTTCTTCTTCTGTTTGTCAGATGATTTCTTCACCATTTCATCTTTCCTCTTCCTTTTCAATTTTCTTCCCTTAGTAATTGACTTGACTTTCTTTTGCTTCTACTATTTTTCTATTCTTTTTCTGCTGTTATGTCTGTCTCAACAACAGTTTGTACAACTTATTTTGCTACAGCCATTTGCTCAGTTTCAACAGACGTGAAAGCATCAGGAACTGGTGTATGCTCAACTGACTTCGTAGGATCCACATGTTCAGTCTCTATTAGCTATGGTTCTTCTTTAGTACCATAATGTTCTACAAATTTTGCCTCAAAGGCATGCTATTTTGCTTTGATTTCCTTCAAATTCTGCACAATTTCAGTCAAGGTAGAATTTATTAACACAAGCTGTTCTTCAACATTTTTTATCTGATTTTTCCTGACTCTCTTAGGCTTTGGTTCAGGTATAGGCAAGTCAAACTTATCATGCAATCAGAGTAGAAAGCCCTTTGTAATTGATTTTGACAGAATTTCAGTATGTTCCTTAGGACTAATAGGAATACTATTCTGTGCTAAAATTCCTTGAATTAAGCAAGGAAACACGAACAAGTGATAGTCAAAGTGATATGGACCAATCTAAACAATCATCCTATAAGCTAGTAACCCAAAATTAATTGGTCGATTGGTGCCTAAGCAGTATAAAAATTTTACTCTGTCTTCACGAACTTGATTTTGATGAGAAGAGGGAAGCCAATTGAATTGTGCAATCTTATGCATCACCCTATACTTCTTCTTAAGATATTGCTGGTCTATACCATCTCTCAGTTTTCATTCAATATCTTCTCCACCAGTTAATTCCTTAATCACTTCAGTCATGTTAAATTCTTCATCTAAAGAATGCAAACTGCCTATAGGAATATCCAGAAAAGTGTTTATGACATTCGAAGAGAATTTCATAAACTTTCCTCTACAATAAACTTTGTGATAATGAAAGCTTTTCGGATAATCAATGGTAGTAGAGATATTGGCATAGAATTCTTGAATTAAAGTCTTCACAGGGGGTAGGAAGTTGTTTACCGTACGAGTCCAGTATATAGACTCAAGTAACTCACTCAGGCCATAGGTGTTGAAGTCAGTAAGCTTTACCGACCTTTCTATCTGTAACTTCCTTTGTCAAGTGTACTTCAAAAATTTTTGCTTGAAGTCAACTGTGAGAAACTTGTTGTACTTCAGCTTAACTTTGTCTTTCATCTTCTTCACTGAAATGTTCTCATCCTCACTCATGGCGGGATCAACCATAATCTCTACATGTGCTTGTTGTGTGGGAGATGATGGTACACTGTTGCTCTTGTTGTAACTGGAGCCGCTGTGAGAAGATGAAAAACTGGTGGATTTTGATGATTCTGTGTTCATCGCCATTGTTAGGGTTTGTAGTCTTAACAAAGTTTTCAGAACAAGAAGAGAAACAGGACGAGGGGCAGTGGAGAAACTGTTGAATGGGTATGGAATGAACAGGAGAAGCCCTAAGCAATTTTGTAATATACTAGGCTGATTAAAAAAATTTTGTTTTTAACAAAAAAATTAATGTTAATTTCGTTTCCAAAAAACCATTTCATAACTGACATTAATGAATAAAAATTCAAAATTTGATTCCCATTAGAATAAGAAATTCTAATAGAATTAGGATTCCCGCCACTAAAACTTCTCCCCCTCAATTCAATAATGTTGACATGGCATTTTTGACACATAGACACTCAAGAAAATCAAATTCTAGATAAGTACAAAGAGCATCTTATGTTATGAAAAACGTAACAGAAAATAGTTAACAATAACATAACAACAATATCTGAACATCATATGAATCATTCTAAGAAAGCATATTTCAGAGCTGTTTATTTTCTTTTAATTATTTATTTACTTAATCCAATTGAGTGATCAATATGAGCATGCTTCTTACACACACAAAAGTTAGTCTCAATGTGGATTTTATAAATAAATACAGTAGCTTTCACACATATATAGAGGTAGCCCTTTTCCATTTGAGTAGGTGACCTCACTATATTTCCTAGATACAATGAAGTTTCTCTCAATTGATGGCTTTCACACATCATATACTGGTAGCCCTCTTTGTATTTTTCATTTTTAAACCAGTATTTTATCATTCACACAATTTTTTATATCACAGCTCACACATGCTTAATTAGAAGAAAACTTATGATATTAAAGATACAAATAACATAACAGTAAGCAGTATTTATTCAAATAACTTACAGATGTCTAAGGCCTTTCTTAGATTTTCAAATCTTGATGTATCCAATGCCTTAGTGAACAAGTCAGCCAATTGTCTATCAGTGGAGATGTGTTCAATGTGTGTCACCTTAGACTCTATTAGTTCCCTTATGTCAATGTGTTTTGTTCTAGAATGCTGAACAGGATTTTTGGAAATATTTATAGCACTAGTATTATCACAAAACACAGTTATAGGTTTTTGTTCAATACCATAGTCACTTAACATTTACTTCATCCACAATATTTTTGTACAACAACTCCCTACTACTATGTATTCGGCTTCAGCGGTAGACAAAGAAATATAATTCTGTTTTTTGCTGTGCCAAGAAACCAAGTTAGTACCAAGATAAAAACAACCTCCTTAAGTACTTTTTTTGTCATCTGCATTTCCTGCCCAATCAGCATCACTAAAACCCTATAAGATAATCATTTGTATCTTTAGAAAACCATATTCCATAATCATGTGTTCCATGAAAATACCTGATGATTCTTTTAGCCGCTGACAGATGTGATTATTTTGGATTTGCTTGAAATCTTGCACATAGTCCTACACTAAAGCATAAGTCTGGTCTGCTTGCTGTGAGGTATAGCAAACTGTCAATGATACTTCTATACAAACTTGCATCAACCTCTTTTCCTGCATTGTCTTTTGAAAGTTTAAGGTTAGTACTGATAGGAGTTTTCATTGGTTTTGATTTCTCAAGCCCAAATTTCTTTACAAGATTTTTAGCATATTTTGATTGAGATATGAATATTCCATCATTCATTTGCTTAACCTGTAATCGAAGAAAGAAATTTAATTCTCCTACCATGCTCATCTCAAACTCTTCCTGCATCAACTTAACAAACTCATTAGTTTTGCTTTTATTAATTGATCCGAATACAATGTCATCCACATATATTTGTGCAACAATGAAATAGTTAGATGCATGTTTGATAAATAAAGTCTTATCATTGCTACCTCTTTTATAATCTTTGTTGATCAAAAAGTTTGTCAACCTTTCATACCAAGCTTTAGAAGCTTGTTTTAAACTATACAAAGCTTTGTGTAATTTGTACACAAAATCAGGATGTTTAGGATCTTCAAAATCTTTAGGCTGTTCAACAAAAACTTCTTCATTGAGATAGCCATTTAAAAATACTATTTTAACATCCATTTGGTACAACTTAAAATCAAGCAAACAAGCGATTGCAAGTAGTAATCTGATTGACTCAAGTCTAGTTACTGGTGCAAAGGTTTCATCAAAGTCTATCCCTTCTACTTGTATGTAACCTTGTGCAACTAGCTTAGCCTTATTTCTTACTACTTGTCCACTTTCATCAGTTTTATTTTTGAATATCCATTTAGTTCCAATGACATTGGCATTTTCTGGCCTAGGAACTAATTCCTATACTTCATTTCTTTTAAACTGATTAAGTTCATCTTGCATGGCTTGAATCCACACATCTTCTTTTAAGGCTTCTTTCACATTTTTCGGTTCAACTAAAGAAACATAACATGCAAACCTTACCTGATTCCTTACCTTACTCTTGGTTTTCATCATGCCATCTGGTGTTCCAATGATAGAACTTGTTAGATGTGCCTTCTGAATCCAAGTGGCTGGATCTTTTCTATCATTTTTATTCCTGATTGAATTTCTGTTCAAATCTGAGTTGTTAGTTGTTGTTGTTACGTCAGGTGTAACAGCAACTGTTTCCTCTTTCATAACAGAGTCATCTTTATTACTGTTGCTGTCTGAATCTGATTTTTCTATTTCTTCTGCAAAGCTGGCTATGTTTTCCTCTTGTGAGTACTTTGCATAATCATCCAGATCATCAAATGCTACGTTTGCGGATTCCATGACTGCCTCAGTTCTTAGATTATAAACTCGAAATGCTTTGCTGTTTTGTACATATCCCACAAAGACTCCTTCATCACTCCTTGGATATTTTCCTAACTGCTCTTTATCATTTAAGATGTAACATCTACATCCAAAAACATGAAAATATTTCAAATTCAGTTTTTTACCTTTCAAAATTTCATAAGGTGTCTACTTAGTGCCAGGTCTTAGAAAAACTCTATTTGAAATATAGCAAGTAGTGCTTATTGCTTCAGCCCATAGCGTCTTGGTCAATTTTTTGCTATTAAGCATCACTCTAACCATCTCTTGAAGAGTTTTATTCTTTCTTTCCACAATGCCATTCTGTTCATGGGTTTCAGGATCTAAAAATTCATGATCAATTCCATGATATCTGCAAAAGTCCGCATAGCTAACGTTTTCAAACTCCTTTCCATGATCAATTCTTATTCTTAAAATTCTTCCAATGTTTCTATTTCACTCATTTTCATGCTTAACACAAAGATTCCTGAAAGCTTTAAAAGCGTCAGATTTTTCTTTACTAAAATCAACCCGAGTATATCTAGAAAAATCATTCACACAGACAAATATGTATCTTTTAATTGTAATGCTTTCAATTTGCATAGGACCCATAAGATCCATGTGAAGCAAATCAAGTATTTTAGATGTGCTAAGATGTGGATTTGATTTGTATGAACTTCTTATTTGTTTTCCCATTTGACATGGTCCACAAATTTCATTAACTTTGTAATCAAGTTTAGGAACTCCTTTTACAGCACCTAACTTAGTTAATTTAACCAAGTCTTTGTAATTTAAATGTCCTAATTTTTTATGCCACAATTCTAAATCCGAAATCCTAGCTTGAAAAGCAATCTTTACCAAATAACAATTATCCAAAGATCTATTGCCTTCTAGAATGCATTTACCAAAATTATCTAAGACCATGCATTTGTTTTAAGTGAAATTAACATTATACTTGTCATCACATATCTGACTAATACTAATAAGATTAGATTTCAAACGTTCAACTAACAAGACATTTTGAAAGTTGAGTAGGCTTTTGACATTCAAAGTGCCTTTACCAATGATCTTATTCTTTACTCCATCGCCATAGGTGACATTACCATCCTTACATGCTTTAAAATATGTTAAAAACTGTTTATTTTCAGTCATGTGCCTGGAACAACCACTGTCAAAATATCACAAATCGTTAGAAGTGTATTCAAGAGTAGTAAGAGCAACATGACATACTGTCTTGTCTTTCATAGCCCACTGCAGTTGTGATTTTGGTGACAGTTTGAACTTTTTTGATCTTTTATGTAAAAGATTCAATAATTTAAAGATTTAGGGCTAATGCATCCCTTTTTACCACAAAAATAACAAGTAGGAATGAATTTTCTTACCTTTTCAGGACTGGATTTGAAAGAGCTCAGAGGGGAAACAAATGTTTCATTACTCTTTGAACTAGGAATCGACCTTAAAAAATTAAGTTCAGAATTTTTACTTGATGTTGAAGCTTTTACAAAAACTATTTTTGATGAAGATGCAACATCACATTCTGTGTACCCCAATCCATGTTTGTTAGAGTTGTCTCTTCCAGGACTTAAGACCTGATCAAGTTTGGCTGCTCCAATTTTGAGTTGATCAACACACCTCTTGCTTTCAACCAGTTCTGTTATAATTTTCTCAACATGTGCTGTTTTGCCTATCAAAACAGTCTCCAGTTCCGAGATATGATTTTCAGCATAGGATTTTTCACATTCCAATACCTCAATCTTCTTCTTCAAGATTTTGATTTCTTCCTTCTGATTCAGCCATTCACCATAGAGTGTGTTATATATCTCTTACAACTCTTCATAGTATTCTAGTCCATCTTCTCATCAAAATGATCAACACTGGTTATGCAATTTTCTGTTCTGTCAGACATAACAGCTTTCCATTTATCTACTACAGATGCAATAAATGCAACAAAATTGCTCATGCAATCTTGATCTTTTGACTCCGATTCTGATTCATCACTCCATGTTGTTGTCAGTCATTTGTTCTTCTTCTTGAGATTAGCACATTCAGAATGAATATGCCCATAACTAGAACATTCATAACACTGAATCTGCCATTTCTTTTCAGGTTGTTTTAGCTTCTTCTTGTCATTCTTCTTGTTGAACTTTCTGAATTTTTCATCACTTGAGTTTGATGGCTTTCCTTGATTCTTTTTCCTGAAATTTCTTTTCATGAACTTGACATAATTTCTTGTTAGAAAGGCAATCTATTTTGAATCAGTTTTTCCAAGTTCATCATTACTTTCATTATCAGATTCTTTAGGTTTCACATTAAATGTAATGCTTTTTCCCTTTTACTTCTTAATACTTTGATTAATTTCAAAGTTTTGAAAAATGCCAATCAGTTCATCAACCCTCATCTCATCAGTGTTTTTAACTTCCTTAATAACTGAAATTTTAGGTTGAAATTTATCTGGGACAGACCTTATTATCTTACTAACAATTTCTGCATCAGTGAAATTTTTTCCAAGCATGTATGCCAAGTTTGTAATATGACATATCTTAGAGTAAAACTCAGAAATTGATTCATCCTCATGCATCATTAAATTTTCAAATTAAGAATTTAGTCTCATCAATTTAGATCTTTCAATAGATGCGATACCTTCATGTTTTATCTCAAGTATGTCCCATGCTTCTTTGGCCACTTTGCATCTAGAAACCTGTCCGAAATTGTTTAAGTCCACTGCAGCAAAAATTACATTGAGAGCCTTAGAATTCCAGCTAGAATGTCGGTATTCTTCATCAGTCTATTCATCCTCTGGTTTGGATTCGGAATCACCAAAAGCATTCAACTTTGTTGGCGGTGTCCATCCTTTGAGCACACTAGTCCATGCCTTGTCATCAAGAGATTGGGTATACATCATCATTCTTACCTTCCAATATGAATAATTACCATCATCAAGGATAGGTGGTTGTGTTCCGAATCCTCTATTGCAAATAAACGCCATTCTTCCAGATCAACCTGATCGTTTTCTTCACTTGTCTATCAGTGAACCTGCTCTGATACTAATTGAGAGTTCTGGAAGTATGCAGTTATAAGAAATATAATAGTAAATAGTAAAGTAAATTGGCATAGGAGAATTTTTACCTGGTTTGATTATAAAACCTATATCCACGGACAGCTATAGAGCTGCAATTCACTAAGCACTTGTTTGTACAATCTTTAGGACCTTTTACAGTGTTGACTCACTCTCACACACTGACCTACTCTTTGTAAAACAAAATTTCGCTAAGATCTTAAACTCTAGTGACACTGCCCACTCTCTGTTGTAGATAACTTAATGACACACTGTTAAGCTATACATAACAAACGATGTCTGACGTTGAATTACATAAACACTTAACTCGCAAGTTATCCTAAGTGTCTACTAACTCACACAGACTTAATCAACAACTCATTTATGAATTCTGCCTCTCATTCACGAATCAAAGACTCAAAGAATCCAATTAATAAAGACATTTCTATTTGCGTTGAAGCTCTCTTCCTTTATTGTTGGAATGCCGAAACTTAAATTCACACAACACAACACATAATCAGCATACTCAGTTATGTAAAAATAAATTTGTATATATAGTGGTATGCCTGGACGAAATCTCCTAGAAATACTGTAAAAATCTAAATCAAAATCACATTAGGATTAGGAGAAATAAAATAAGAAGTGATATAATTAAACTTCTAAAGGAATTAGGACAAATAAATATTCTCCTGTTTTAATTAGATACGAGATACTACATCCTAATCTAAAGAGATATATATTATAGATCAAATATTTCCTAAAATATAATTCTAGAAAAAGTAAAATAATTATCAAAATAATATTCTTGTTTTATCACAAGTTGGACAAAATTCATCATGTGCATGACACATGCATATTAGTAGATGTTGACACCAACAAAAATAATAATAATATTTTCAAGAAACCAAGAGTGGAAATTTAAAAATTAAATCGATAAAATTGATTAAAAAAACACTAATCGCAACTCTATGCTCATGGAAGTATCACATTCACCAATTTGAGTACTGGATTTGCTTTTCTAAAAATACAGTCACACCTTTAAGGATTTCAAAATATAAGTTTACATTCCCTGTCTCTAATTTACACAATACAAATAGGATGTTAAATCTCATAACCATCCTTGAAATTGCAAGCCAAAAAACTCTTCTTAATTTCATTTTATAGCTGCAAACCAAAAAACTCTTCTTCTTAATCTCATTTTATATATGTTTTAAGGCCGATGTTAAGATTACCTTCTTAATTATTGGAGTAACAAAAGCAACAAGTTTTGTGTTCCATAACATTAAGGATATTGTTGTATTTTGCTCAATGGAGGTAAAAATCACTTATGAAGATTTTTGTGAATCAAAGTGTGTTAATCTTGTGGATTTCCTTCAATACATCATGTTGGATATAGGCACATTTGCTCATACCTCTTAAATTCAAGTATATTATTACAGGTTTTATGAACTTAGGATGTGCATATACATGGCATCACCAAATCTATATTGATCTCAGTTTCTATTATCATTATAATAATTTTTATATGCAACTAAGTTATAACATAATCCATATAATTTAATGTGACACAAAATTATTGAATGGGTCATAGTTACCACATCATTTGTTTGAAACTCTTTCATTTATTTTCAGGTTTACCCATCTAATGAAATTGCGTCACATAAGACTTGTGTCATTTACTTTTCATTTTTTTACTCATTGTTTTTTTACTCCATTAATGATAGAGTAAAATCTCGATAAATTAATACTACTAGAACTATTAAAATTTATTATTTTACCAAGGTTATTTATTTATTAATAATGAATTATTAATAATTTAAAAAGATTTTTGTGTTTTATTTATTTGTGATATATTTCTTTATCATCAATATTCATGTATGTGATATGAATAAATAAATAAATAAATAATGGATTAATGTGGTCAAAAGTTAATGGATGTCATGAAGCTATTTTTGCTCTATGTTATAAAAATACAATTGATGTTGACCACCTTTTTTCTTTATGGTGGTGTGTCACATGGCATGCTTATGCATATGCAATGCATGTGATCAAAGTTGTTTTGTTTTCTTGTGATAAAACATTTAATGTGACTATTTTTTCCTAATCTCATTTATGATGCGTTCGAAACTAGCAAGTATACTAGTCGCACAAGTAATAAAGTGATAAGTAGATATCGTTCCCACGAGGATTGATTCGAATTGAATTTGTTATTCAAAAGCAACAACAGAATAAATGGGGGGTTTTGTTGATGGATTAACTAAATGAAATATTAATGTAAATGCACAATAACACAACACAAAGTAAAATGGAGTGAAAAATCAATGAGAGACACTTGGTTAAGGGTTCTTTCTCTGTCACAAGATATGAATTTGTGAATTAACATAGAATTGTCATCCAATTACAGCATTGAAGTTATCAACCGTAGATAACAACAAGCTCTGTTACCCCAATCTTTCCTTACTTTGTTGTTAAATAAAACAAGCTCTTTATTTAATCTCTATCCATTGAACAACCTAGAACAAGCTCTCTAAGTTTAATTCAATGGAAGCATTACGATAAGAAAGATAGGTTGATCTAAGCAATAATCGCACAGGTTCGGATTATTTAACCTAGGTTGTATTTTTCAATTGCAATCTCTGATTACAATTTTGCTACTAATGATTCGAAATTCATGACAATTACGGATCAAGATTTCTAATCTAGCAACAGACAACAACCAGATTATATTCAGTTAGCCACCCCAAATACAATCAGCAAGCAATCATAAGCATTAGATATGGAAAAATGCAAACAACTTCAATTAAAGAATTGGATAACAATTTCTTACACAGTCAACTCACAAAAACCATATCAAGGGCTTTGAAATCATCCTCAACCAATTCAGATTTAGTTACACATGTTCAAAAACGTAGTCAATAAAATACAATACAAAAACATTCTAGAAAATGAAAGGGAAAGGAAGAAACTTAGCAAATCATTTGCAAATCTCCTTAGATTTGTAGTTCTTCCTCTTTTCAAGCTTTCTTTCTCCTTCAAGAACTTCAAAAGATGAGAGAATTCCAGAGCTGCAACCTCCAAGTCATTTCCCCCTCAAGGATTAGTTTCGCTTCACTTCAATTCCTCAAGTGTGTGTGTGTGTGTAGAGCCATTCTCATCTAATCACTTGTAACCCCGATGAGTTTATGCATAAAAATGAATCATATTTAATATTAAAGATGTGTGTATAAATGAACTCCATAGGCCTGCTTTTCAAGTCAATCTCCACTAATGTAGACATGCACAACACCAAGGATCAAGTAGGACTTTACTAAGCTTGTAACGTTTGGCTTGGGTGAAGGTATGATAAAGGATAATAATTTGGCTCAAATCACTCACAAACACATAAATCATTCAAAACTATGTAGAGCTCAACCCTATAACACAACTTCATTTCAATTCACCAGGTTACTCCCCCAAACTAAACCCCCACACTTTGTTGTTTCATTCTTTTTAAGAACACTTAAGGGTATAGATCTCTTATTCTTCTTCTTTTGTTCTTTTTTTTTTTTTCTTTTTTTTTATTACACTTCCCCTCCCCCACACTTAAACAACACATTGTCCTCAATGTGTAAGTACGTGGACGATAAGTACAGATTGCTTTTTTTTTCTTTTTTCTTTTTTTTTCAAACACAATAGAACTCACTTGTATTGCTCATGACACATCCCAACCTCCTCTAACTTCCCAAAACCAGAACATAGCTCAAAATTTAATTGTGAATGATCTACATGCTCATAGGTAATGGATAAACTGTTTGGAACAAATTCATTTGAGGTTAGGAAATCTTTTAGTGAGTTAACAAAGAAAAAGGCTTACAAAGGCTCAAAGGGGTAACTAGGGATCAATTTCAGTCAAGGTTGGCTATTAAGGCTCAAACGGTCCAAAGATGGCCTAAATCATTTTCCCAATGTTGCACAGTCTAGGATTTCGCCTCGAGTGACCATCAAACAAGTTCTAGAATTCATTGAAATCTGAAGAAACATTTAAATTACATAAACTTTCTCTAAGTGAACAAATAACTCAGTGATAATAGCTCAATGCTCAATGTTGTACAAGAAATCAAAGGCAAAGCGAAAACCAATAAACATTTCAAGCACAGAGATCCATGCATCATTTATCATTTTCCAAGAGTTATTCTTAATTCAATCATTATCTTATCATTGACCCGTAAAATGCAAGAAAAGAGGTACGTGGCATTGTTACACCTAAGTCAAGATTGTATATTTCAACAATCCTTAGGACCATTAGCCCGCAGACTTAAGGTTTCCAGCCTATACACTTTTTTTTTTTGGAAAAGTTACTTAGTAATATAAATCCAAAAAAGTTATAATGTACAAAAATCTGAGGGACATACCCCAAGAATTACAAAAGGACGTAAAGTCCAAACATACAATCCAACAAAAAGATAGAAAATGAAAGCCACAAGCAGCCTAAAACAAAGTAAAAAAGCCACAAACGGCCTTAACAACATAGAAGAGAAATGATCACAAACGGTCTAAAACATAAAAATACAAGAGCTTTAACCCTTCTTGTTTTTCTTCTTCTTACCCTTCTTTACCGGGGTAGCTGGGGTGTCCAAATGAGTATGGTCAATCCTATCAGAGTGATCATCCTCACTAAGCCCATTCAAAGGCTCAAAACGAGTGGGAGAAGACTCAGGAGGTATCCGCCCTGAGGAAATAGATGACTCACGATTTGTAGAATACTTGATAGTGCCCAAAAGTCTACTCTCGTCAGTCGCAAAAGGAGATGAAGAATCAGAATCTGAAACTGACTCTGCACTCAGAACTGTAGTAGCCTTCGGAGGCTCAACTTACACTGTAGAAATTTCTGGAATAGTAACTATTTTGGTGCAATCAGTGACCTTGGTCACATCCTTTTCTTTTCTCAAATGGGCACTATCAGAGGTGCTAGCCTCATTCTTATCTGGACTTGAAGTCTTTACCGGTTCTGGACAACGATGACCAAACTGGCAACATTTGGGGCAATGTTTTGGAGTCCACTCATATTTAACTTGAATTTCAATGGGCTCTGGAGAGAGTTTGCACCTGAACTCAAAGTTCTTAACTCGAGGGCGTCTTGCATCAATAAGAACACAAACCCTCGCATACTCCAATCTAGATAGATCAGAAGTCGCCTTATCACAAGATTGAGGTTCTCCAACCATGCTGGAGATAATGCTAAGGCCTTTGGCTATCCACAAAGGAAATGGCAGGCCATACAAACGGATCCAAACTGGTAGTGTCCAGAATGCTGTAAGATTGAAATCCAGATGCGGATGCCATTGCTGCAGGTAAATGAATTTACCTCCAAACATCCAAGGACCGCGAGCAATGATTGTATGTACCTCATCCTCAGTTCTAAAACGGAAGATGAGAAATCCCTTATCCGTGGAACGGACGTCCTCAAGACCACTAGATTTCCATGCACGCATCGCCATCGAACGTGCAGCATAGAAGGGCATCACATATCCCGGAAAGAAGCCAACAAGACATCTACACCATTCGGTTAAATTCTCGTCGACAATCTCATCTGGAATCTCAAGGATTGTACCCGGTTTCTTAGGAGTAACCGGACTCAATTTGCATCGGGTACTTGAATCAGTGATCTTGATTTTATCAGCCCAAGAGCCAGCAGTTGTCTTAGATGGATCTATCAAGTGAATTACAAATCAAATACAATGCAAACTCATAAAAAAGAATGGGAAAATGAAAGCAAACTAGGCACCGAAGCGGCTTGGCTTCCAAAGTCGTCGTCACCTCTTTAAAAACGATAATCCACAAGGAATCAGGAAATCGACCAAGAGGCAAAGTTGCATGAAATAACCTGAAGAACAATCTGGTGGTGCTGATGAAGGGAAACTTGTAGAACATCGCCTGATCTACAAGAATTTGATGGAGGTGAGATGCCACTCGTCGATGACAGCGGCAAGCGGCGGTGAATAGTGAAAAATCTGAAACTTTGTGGCCTTGAATGGAGGTGTTGCGACGCGAATCTGGTGGTACTCATGAAGGAAAACTTGTAGATTGAGTCAAGACCAACACGATGATGGCAAAGATGGCGTCCCACTCGCCCGCCGTCGACGATGAATAGTGAAATCCGAAACCTTTTTTTGCAATTTTAACCGTTTTTCTGCCGGAAACTGAGGGCGACCCAGAAGAAAATTTGTCTCAGGATATCCCGATCTACAACATATGTAGATTTAAAAGGCTGATTTGCAAATTGGTCGGAGTGAACAGTAACTCCGGTGACCCTAATTGAGAGAAAAATTTTCTCTCCACCTCCCAAGCAAGAGCATCTAAACCCTCTATATACCTTTATTATGAAAGAACAAAACAAGAAACAATACACTTCAAACAACATGAAATAAATAAACTACAGATTTATTTAGAGAGAATGCATTTCAAGGGTTAAAGAAACCCCATATTCTGCCATTCTCAGGTTTTTCCACAAATTTTTTTTTTGAATCGAAACTGATAAAGACAAAAACACATAACAACTCTAAATTACAAAACTAAACTTACTCATAAAATAACAAAGTCCAACAAGCCAGCAAACAAAAACAAGTCAGTTAGAATGGGTCTAAAAAGTTAGAAGTTAGCCTCCTTATTCAGCCATTATGGATTGAAGAGATCCAGAATGCGTTTCAAGAGGAATTAAACTTTTTAAGCCACCACTCTAAAAGCAAAGATTAGAAAATATTACCTACGGTGAAAGAAACAATCTGAAAAAAACTCAAAAGAAATGACATTAAAAAAAGCTCAAATAAACACAATAAAGAGAAAGCAAACGAAAATGAAGCAAACCAGTAGATAGAGATTACAGATAGAGCGTTAAATCCAGTTTACGCCTCTTATTGCCTTCTCCAAACCAATCTATCCGAGCTATTGTTGGATCAGGTGAATAGACGAATGCTTGTAATTTGTAATTAACTCCCCTGCAGTTGAAGCTATAACCAGGATTTGCCTCGCCGACTGTGAGATGAAGTTTTTTTTCTACTGCTTGATCAAGAAAAGACAACAAACCATCAAAAAAATTATTGACATTTAACAAACCAATGGGTTTCCGATGGATGTTTAGCTGTGCCCAAGAGGTGATTTGAAATATCTTCTCTAATGTACCATAACCATCAGGCAAAGCTATAAATGCATCAGACTTAACAACCATATGTGCAATACGCTCATGCATGCTAGAGACCTGTAACTCTTCCCCGATTGTGTTGCCTACGATATCTCGTACAGCTAATGGTTTAGAGATAATGCGGAGAACCTTGCTCCCTCCCAAGGATGCAGCTGTTGACACACACCCCATTAACCCAAGACTACCCCCTCCATAAATCAAATGAATACCCCTCGCAGCTAATGTCCTACCAAGATCAGGAGCTGCTGTTGTAAACTCTCCATCTTTACCAAATTGCGATCCACAAAATACGCATATATTTTGGAATCGCCGAATTGGTGTTTCTCCATTTTCTACAAGTGCTCTAACCTTGTGTAAGACAATGATGCACGTTAGGTAATATGCTTTTCAAGTGTAAGACAGGTTATAATAATGACATTTGAAAATATGGAGAATGGATATATACATACGTAAAACTCTCAAATTTGACACATGGGAACATAATTTCAGTGGGGATTGCTCGATGCAGATTTATTGCCCCAAGATTTGAAAAAAAATGAGATATGCTTTCGGCGGGGTTTGACAAAACCTACACACTTGTCTCCCGCGTGAAGCATGGAAAATGGACATACATTTTCGGCAGGGTTTGACAAAACCGCCACACTTTTCTCCCATGTGAAGCATGAAAAGTAGAGATATACTTTCGGTGGAGGTTAACAAAACCTCAACACTTGTCTCCCACGTGTACTTATGCCATAGGGTAGTCATATGGTTTGTGAAAAAGAAAACTTGAAATTAAAACAAACAAAATAAACAAACAACAACACAAAAACAACATTGATAATCAGATCAAACGAAACAAGAAAAAAAAAATAAAATACGACAATAACAACACACATTCAAATGTACAAGTAGTTATGATTGTGGCTCACATCTTCCTCTGGTTTTATGTCCAGTAACGGCTAAAACGCCTTCTATGAGTCGGGGATTTGCTTCCCATCCAGTTTTCTTATAAACTGGCAAACAGGGTCGTTTTTTGTCAGATTCCCTAGACTATAACCGCCAGGAGCTCTTTCTCAGTGGTAGAATAATTAAGTTGAGCATCATTTAAAGTTCGAGATGCATAGTAAATGGCATGTGGAATTCTACCAATTCGTTGACCCAAAACGGCACCTATAGCATAGTCACTTGCATCGCACATGATCTCAAATGGATGATCCCAATTCGGAGATTGGATTACTGGAGCCGAAGTCAAGAGTTCCTTTAGTTTCTCAAATGCCTCTTTGCATTTCTCATCAAATTCAAAGGCCACATCATTCTGTAATAATCTGCATAGGGGCAATGCTATCTTCGAGAAATCTTTGATGAATCTATGATAAAAACTGCATGACCAAGAAACGAACGAATATCCCGCACACTTGTGGGAGGTGGTAAGGAACATATAAGATCTATCTTGGATTTATCCACCTCTATACCTTAGCAGAAATAACATGTCCCAAAACTATACCTTGATCTACCATAAAATGACATTTCTCCCAATTCAGAACAAGGTTAGTTTCTATACATCTTTGAAGTATAAGGGTAAGGTGTCAAGGCATTTATCAAAAGAATCACCAAAAACACTAAAGTCATCCATAAATACCTCAATGATGTTCTCAACATAATCAGAGAAAATACTTACCATACACCTTTGGAAAGTGGCAGAGGCATTGCAAAGACCAAATGGCATGCGTCGATAGGCAAATGTACCGAATGGGCAGGTGAATGTAGTTTTCTTTTGATCCTCAGGGGCAATGACAATCTGATTATATCCCGAATAGCCATCAAGAAAACAATAGTGAGAGTGACCTGCTAACCTCTCCAGCATTTGATCAATGAATGGCAAAGGAAAGTGATCCTTGCGAGTTGCTGAATTGAGCTTCCGATAATCAATACAAACTCGCCAACCGATTTGGGTACGAGTGGGAACTAGCTCATTATTATCATTCTTAACCACTGTAACACCAGATTTCTTCGGAACAACTTGGACTGGACTCACCCACTTGCTGTCCGAAATTGGATAAATCACACCCACATTTAACAATTTCAGGATTTCTTTCTTGACAACTTCCATCATTGGAGGGTTCAACCTCCACTGTGCTTCTCGAGTGGGCTTGGATCCTTCTTCTAATAAGATACGGTGCATGCATATGGCTGGGCTAACACCTTTGATGTCAACGATTGTCCACCCAATGGCTGTTTTATGATCTCGAAGCACTCGGATGAGTTTCTCTACTTGTAATGGTGCAAGGCCCTTTGCTATTATGACTGGCAAAGTATCTTTCTCACCCAAGAATACATGCTTCAAATGATCTGGAAGAGGCTTATGCTCCAAGGCAGGTGCTTTCATCACAGAAGGAAGAAGTTTCTCATTAGATAAAGGCAATTCAATGTACGAAATATCATACCTGTTTGTGGTGATAGCTATAGTCTCATCCAAGCTTGCCACAACTTCCTCCACTTCTTTAGACACTTGTATCAACTTCCTTGATTCTCTGGAATTTTCTGCCCCTATTGCTCACTAATGGCTACTTCCAATACATCCTTGTGAGTTAACTCAAAAAGTTGTTGTGCCAAAGAATCGATAACATCCACTGCAAAAACAGAATGCAAGTCACTAGGGTACCTCATTACCTCAAAAATATTGAAACGAATCACCTCGCCATCAAATCCTATGGTGAGATTGCCATCATTAACATCAATCTTAGTTCGGGTAGTTTTCAAGAATGGCCTCCCCAAAAGGATCGGTGTTGGATTGGGAGATATCTCATCCTCCATTTCCAGAACATAGAAGTCTACTGGAAAAACCAATTGATTTACTTGCACAAGCACATCTTCCACAACTCCCTTAGGATATGCATTAGAACGATCAGCAAGTTGAATTACAATGCCAGTTTCCGCAAGAGATCCAAGATTCAAAGAAGCATAAATAAAATATGGCATGACATTAATAGATGCTCCTAAATCTAACATAGCTCTTTCAAACTTGGTATTACCAATGGTGTATGGAATAGTAAACGTACCTGGATCTTTGCATTTCGGAGGAATTTTTCTTTGTAATACAGCTGAAACATTTTCCCCCACACTTACCTTCTCATTTCCTTTCAACTTTCTCTTGTTGGTGCATAACTCTTTGAGAAATTTCACATGACGAGGTACTTGCTTAATAGCATCCAGCAGTGGTATATTTACCTCGATCTTGCGAAAAGTTTCTAGGATTTCCTACTCTTGTTCCTCCTTCTCTGATTTTGCAAATCTGCTAGGAAATGGTGGAGGAGTAACATATGAAGGAATATGGGTTTTCGGATTTACCTTAGAAGATGATGTTTTATTCATGGTGGAAGTGGTGTCATCCCCTTCATCAGTTTGTGATTTCTTTAGTGGAATCTCTAATTGCTTCCCACTTCTCAAAGTTACAGCACTAGCATTCTCTCTTGGATTGATCACTGGCTGAGAAGGTAATTTTTTGGAGCTTTGACTCTCAAATTTGCTCATGTTAGTGGCCAATTGTCCCATTTGATTTTTCAGGTTTTGGATACTTGCCCTAGTTTCCTACTTAAATTGCATTGTGTTAGTGGCAAGTGCTTTAACAATATCCTGGAGAGACATACCTGAATTTTGTGGAGCTGGTTGTGGTGCTGGTTGTGGTTGTGCTTGTAATGGTTGCTGCACCCTTGTTTGATTGAAACCTGGTGGTCGATTTGGTATGGCATTTGGGGCAATTGGTTGATGATTCCCATATCTTAAATTAGGGTGATCTCTTCATCCAGCATTGTAAGTATTGGAGAAAGGGTCATACCTTTGCCTTGGTTGTCCTGGAAATCCACCCATGGCATTGGCTTGTTCTGTATCTCCTTCTTGCAAAGTTGGACACATGTCGGTTGGATAGTCCATGGCAGAACATACTCCACATGCATAAGATTGCTGCATATGTCCTACAGCCATTTTTTTACAAGAGTGGTAAGTTCAGAAAGTTGATGTTCAATGTTTGAAGTACTTACCTCATTTACTCTTTTTGGTAGTTGTAGCTCAAATTGACGGCTGAATTGTTGGGAGTTTGCTGCCATGTCACTAATCAAACGTCTTGCAACGTTCGGTGTTTTATTAACTAGTGTTCCACCACTAGCAGCATCAATGATACTCCTTTCCATTGGTAAGAGACCCTCATAGAAATATTGAATTAGGAGTCCATTACTAATTTGGTGGTTTGGACAGCTAGCACATAACCTTTTAAATCTCTCCCAATATTCATGAAGTGATTCTCCATTGTGTTGTCGAATGCCACTAATATCTTTTCTAATATTTGTAACTTTTGAGGCTGGAAAGTATTTCTCCAAAAAGAGTTTACTCATCTCATTCAAAGTGGTAATGGTACCTGGTGGTAGGTAGTATAACCAATCTTTTGCCGAATCTGCTAATGAGAATGGGAAAGCTCTCAATTTAATTTGCTCTTCAGAAACGCCGGTTGGCTTCATCCTTGAGCATACCACATGAAATTCTTTGAGGTGTTTGTTCGGATCCTTTCCTGCAAAACCATGAAATGTAGGCAAGAGATGAATCAGTCCAGATTTAAGTTCAAACTCTATCTCAAAATTGGTGCTTATGCATAGCGGTTGTTGATCAATAATTGGAGCCGCTAACTCCTTAAGAGTCTGATCGTTTTCCATCGCCATTGCTTTCGATTCAGATTTGATTGAACTGTAAGAAGATGGGAGGGAAGTATGTCGTGCAAGGTCAAATTCTGGAGGTGGAGTTGAAATTGACCGATTTAGCCTTAAATTCGAGGATTGAAGAAACTCTTTATTTCTCTTAAGTCGTTGATCCGCTTCTCCCTCAGACATAAAAGCCTAAACACAAACAATCAGGAAATAACAATCAAGAATCAGTAGTAAAAACAGAACAACAAATTGATTAGAAAATCAATCCTCGACAACGGTGCCAAAAACTTGATGCGTTCGAAACTAGCAAGTATACTAGTCGCACAAGTAATAAAGTAGTAAGTCGATATCGTTCCCACGAGGATTGATTCTAATTGAATTTGTTATTCAAAAGCAACAACAGAATAAATGGGGGGGTTTGTTGATGGATTAACTAAATGAAATATTAATGTAAATGCACAATAACACAACACAAAGTAAAATGGAGTGAAAAATCAATGAGAGACACTTGGTTAAGGGTTCTTTCTCTGCCACAAGATATGAATTTGTGAATTACATAGAATTGTCATTCAATTACAGCATTGAAGTTATCAACCGTAGATAACAACAAGCTCTGTTATCCCAATCTTTCCTTACTTTGTTGTTAAGTAAAACAAGCTCTTTATTTAATCTCTATCCATTAAACAACCTAGAACAAGCTCTCTGAGTTTAATTCAATGGAAGCATTACGATAAGAAAGATAGGTTGATTTAAGCAATAATCACACAGGTTTGGATTATTTAACCTAGGTTGTATTTTCCAATTGCAATCTCTGATCACAATTTTGCTACTAATGATTGGAAATTCATAACAATTACGGATCAAGATTTCTAATCTAGCAATAGACAACAACAGATTATATTCAGTTGGCCATTCCAAATACAATCAGTAAGCAATCATAAGCATTATATATGGGAAAATTCAAGCAACTTCAATTAGAGAATTGGATAACAATTTCTTACACAATCAACTCACAAAAACCATATCAAAGGCTTTGAAATCACCCTCAACCAATTCAGATTCAGTTACATATTTTAAAAAACGTGGTAAATACAATACAACATGGAGACATTCCAGAAAATGAAAGGGAAGGGAAAAACTTAGCAAATTTGATGTAATTCTCTTTGGTTTGTAGTTCTTCCTCTTTCCAAGCTTCCTTTCTCCTTCAAGAACTCCAAGAGATGAAAGAATTCCAGAGCTGCAGCCTCCACCACGTTCCCCCCTCTTCAAGTTATCAAATAAAACCCTAAAATGTGTTTAAATACTCTGCTACAGTAACGTGCTACAGTGTCCCGTATTATACATGCTACAGTGATGTGTGGAATTACATTTCTACACTTCTCACGCTGTTTTGATTACAACTTTCGGTACACTGAATGGATTCATAAACCGTAAATTTCTCCAAAAAGTAGACTTCGAGAGCTTTTCAACGGTATATGATATGTCATCGGGTTCATTGTATATCAATACAATTATATCCGAGAACATGGTTGACTAGCAGAGGTGAAAATGAAGGGTTTTACTCCATTTTTGTGCAAGTTGCTCCAAAACTCCTACAAACATCAAAACCACACAAAACATAAAAATACCAAGGAATATAGCAAAGAAACATGGACGAATTAATATGAAAATGATATATAATTAGACACCTATCAATTTATCACTTATGAAAATTTTTATTTTAGGAAAAGACTAATTGATTGAAGTTCATGTTATAGAGAAAGGTTTTACCGTGATTGTCAATCTCATATATGATTAGGGCACTTTTTATGGGTGTCCTAAATCATCTAAGAGAATTTCTATATAACTTCCTACATTATGTAAATCATGATCTAATCATACCTTTTGAGTCTTCTTGAATTATTACAGATTTATGATGATTGCAATTAATGACAACATACTTTATGAAGCTATCCTTGTAGCCTATATAAAGGGGGACTCAAAATATGGCGTTGCACTTATGGATTTTAGATTGATATATTTTGTCATTTGTTTACTTGTAAAAAGCCTTATACTTTGATTCAGTGGGTGAAGATTGTGCAAGGCTTAAGGTAATTAAGTGCCTGCACGAATATGGTTGTAAATGTTAGAGCATCATGTAAGTTTAAGTGAGTTAAGTGATTATATGAGTCTTTAACAGTTATGTTCGTTAAGTCTTACTTTACTTGGTATAGTTAAGTTAGGCATTTCCGTAAAGTGTAGTTTTAGAATAGTGTGAAAGATTATGGTTGTGATCAACAATAATCAAGTTTGCATAGACTAGGTTAGTGAGTGAGAGGGAGTCTACCATTGTAAAAAATCCTGAGTCGAATGTAAATATATACAACATAGCGGATTGTAACTACTATTATCCATAGATATATGCTTGATTATAGTTAAACCATGTAAAATCTTCTGTTCTATTTTACTTTACTGTTTACCGTTTAGTTTCTGTAACTATCTATCCACTGCAAAACTTGCAATTTATCCTAGTAAAAATAATACAGCTATGGGATCTCCTACTAATAAAGAGATTATTAAAAGAGTAATGGATATGCTAGTTGATGATGACCATGATATAAATAATAGTTGTGGTTTAGCAAATATTTTATGAAAGAGATCATTCAAGCAATAATAACCTTAAATAACGCTTTGCTACAATGTGAAATAAATAAATAAATAGATACAAAACAAATATGGTGCATACTTTGCAAAAAATTAACGATAATGTTTAGTTTAGTTTAGATAGCAAGTAAAAATAAAAAAAACTTTAAGTAAAAAACTTTATATGCATATCTTTAGAAAGAGCATAGTTGAGAAACTAGAATAAGAAAAATTCACCTTAATATTATGAATTTATAGTTAATTTATGATATGTATTTAACTGATTATTAATTTAGTCCTATAGGATTTGAAAAAAAAAAAGAATTATTTTATACCTTTAGCAAATTTATTAATATAATACATAAGTTGATGTTGGGACCAGCAAATTTTATTATTTAATCAAGATTATTAAATTGTCAAACATTCATTTATCGAGATTTTCTGTATTATATTTCTCTCTTATATCCTCCCTTTTAATTTCTCTATATACATTAGTGAGCATGTGCTTTACATAGTTAAGCGCTTAATCAAATTAGAATTTTTCTCAAGTAAAAGTATATTTTAAGAAATAAATAAATCACATTTAATTTTTACAAATATATTTTAAGAAATAAAAAACTCACATTTAATTTTTATAGACACAATTTCACCGTAACTTTTTAGGTTGCGATCATAATTCATGTAAAATCCATTTATGAAGTTGAATTTGAAAAATATCTTTTTCTTAAGTTAGATCACCTAAAGAGAGGAGAGTACAAATCTTTATCTTTATTGGTTTTTTGGGAATAAAAAAAACTTGAGTGTCATTAATTAAGAAAGATTTTTATTTTTAAGTATTGTTGCTATTAGGGTT